>JAEQBH010008828.1:0-124588 GCA_016808115.1 Tetrastigma voinierianum
TCATCTACATACAAGATCGTAAATGTAAACTTGTTCTCACTAACTTTCAGATATATACACCGATCAACAATGTTCCCTTTAAACTGAAGACAATGGTATTATTAAACTTAATATACCATTGTCTGGAAGCTTGTTTAAGACCGTAAATGGATTTCTTTAATTTGCAAACTAGGTGTTCATTTCCTTTCTTTGCGAACCCTTCGGGTTGTTCCATGTAGATATCTTCATCCAATATTCTATTTAAGAATGTATTTTTCACATCCATTTGATGTAACTCTAAATCAAAATGAGCTACAGTGTCACGATGATTCTAAGCTAATCTTTCTTGAACTGAGAGAATGTATCTGGTAATCGATACCTTCCTTTCTTAGTGAAAACATTTGGCCACAAGTCTGGCCTTAAATCGCCTGATATTGCCTTTAGCGTCGCATCCCTGTCTTAAAGACCCATTTAAGGCCGACTGCTTACAATTATCTCTAAGCACTGGCTTATATCCCATACAATCAAGCATGGGCTATAGATTTCTAACTCTTCATTCATGTTTTCCTATCCATTTACTAGAATCATCACTTTCCATGGTTTAGAAAACGAAACCGGATCCTTCCTTATCCCAATATCAAAATTAGATTCCCTATAAATACACCACATAATCATCCGTAGAATGGCAGGTCTCCTTCTCTTGAAATCTCCTCAAAGGTACTGGTTGTGGTGGCTCTACAGCATTTTCAATGGCAATATTTTCTGGTGGTAATGAACCATCTCTATTATGTTACTCATTTTCCTCAACTTGTTGAACATGTTGAGGGACAATAATTTCTTGAGGTAAAAAAAGTGGTGGGATATCCACTCTTATCTCTTCAACATCTACATTTCGTCTATTACTCCCACTAATTTTTCGTCATTCTCTAAGAATCACATTACAGTTTCAACTATTCTCACCGACAAGACCCCGACCCGATATCCTTCCAAGGCACTCGGTGGTCCCGCCTAGTGGAGTCTCATTGTACAATCTCTAGGGAATACACAAAGGGGCCCCACCTGGGTTATATAACATGCAAGACTATAATACCTCAAATATAGATAAATCCACGACCGACCTATCCAAAGGTAGGTCATAACCACCACATACATAAAAGGGACTCAATGAGTTTAATACTAATGTCAGAGCATTCTAAGAGTATTTTCGAATTTAGGATTACAAGATAAAAATAAATAGGTCCAACAATCCAAGATGTATGATGGGGTAGAGGTACCACAAAATTGCCGCAGAACGAATCCAAGTTGAGTCCGCGTTGTGCTTCCTACGAACTCCGCCCGACTCTAGGGAAGTTCGCATTTAAACAATAAACGTGAGAAATAAATCTCAATGAGGGTGCATAATCTATATGGAAAATAATGTTTTATTTTATGAAAATTTTTCCTCTCAAGACCTCACGCTCCACTCTTTGTAATAATGTCTCTCGCTTAACAAACATTTCACAAAACCCAACTTTACCAAAACCCAACAATAAGAAATTCATGCTCAATAATTTACTGACTTCATTATCAAGAACCTTATAACCTGAATTCATTCATCACATATGAATTTGATGCATAAAACATATAAACATCATGTCAGACAATTAATCATGGAAAATATAATAATCATAACTATTGAAAAGGTTTACGCCTTACTCAAACCAACAATGCAATCACCATAAAATTCAACTGGCGTACCATACCATATACACCAACGATGTACCATACCCTAAACACCAACGTAGATACCATACTATAAGGCAAACCAACGATGTACCGCACTATGTACTCCACTTCTTAAACCCAAACAAACCGACCACGCCACCGTGGTAAAACCAGAATACTAAACCGCCGGGTAAACCCACTTCACTACACCGTGGCAACTAAATAACCGGCTGGTCAAACCGACCACGACACCGCGGGCAACTAATACGATCGCACTACACCATATATCCATCCCAACCGCCGAAACCCAACCTCACTACCGCGGAATAACATATGCAACCGCTGGATGAAACCAACCTCACGCCACCGCGGGCGTAAAAAACCCGAATACCAAACCGCTTCGTCAAACCGACCTCACGTTACCGCGGGTAAAAACCCGTATACCAAACCGCCGTCAAACCGACCTCACGCTACCGCGGCAAAACCCGTATCACCAAACTGGCGTCAAACCGACCTCACGGCAACGTGGCAACTAATTAACCGTCGGGTTCAAACCGACCTCACTGCACCGTGGCAACTACTAAACCGTCGGGTCAAACCGACCTCACGGAACCGTGGCAATCCCAGTGCACTATGATATTAAATACTAAATCCAATATCCGGTACAATATGGTACATCACCTTATAACCTCTCCAACACAATGTCCTTACTCACGTGTACTTTTCCAACGCCACCCATCCTAAGTTAAGAATTTATGAATTTACTTTCACAACTCAATCAACTACATTGAAGATCTTTAGTTCATCAATCCAAGCCAAAATTTGAGAAATACCTCAATGACCATATTCCTAACAAATTTTTAAACACATATATTAAACTGTCCATGAAACAATAATTATTGTTCAAGGGTTCAAACCTAATCCATACTCCCAAAATATCTAAATACCACATACTCAGTCCGCCGATCCAAGATAACTTCCAAACAAGAAATAAGTCGATAAAATTCAAAGGAATATAACTTATTTTATACAAGACCGGAGCAACTACATTTATATGCAACCAACCATTTGATCAAAACAAAGATATATGAAAATAACAAACCACAAATATATATCGTATCAATAGCCCAAAGAATTTTAAAACATATAAACTACCACTCCACTGGCGTACGCCAGCTCATCCGGCAGGATCGTTCTACTTCTGAGTGCCTGTAATATAAATAAAATACCACTTAGGCTCCAATAATTGAACCAACGACATTGGAATATCCCTAAGGCCTTAGAACAACATTTAGAACTATGAGATCATCCTAATTGAACTCCGATAGGTCCACTACACAACGTGGTCCTATAGCCCGATACCCAAAATTGGGGCTTTTCACCCGAGCTAATTTAAATCAACCGTCCAATAATTCCTAAAACATCTAATTTCTCACTAATACAACTTCAATTTTTCCAATTTGACTAATTTGTAATTTATTTACCCGACATTTTGCATTTACCAAACAACCTAAAAATGGAAAACTAACCAAACGACGTCCAAAATTTACAAACCACATATCAATGGAAATCCCAAGAGACCAGGAACTCATTGGTACCATTACCTTGGTCCAACAGTCGTTGCTGTGGTGGCCGGAAAACCCGATCTAACCTTCGGTCCGATTTCGTTTTCGTTGTAACTTCCAAACGGTGCGAATCAGAAAAGCGGACCAATGAATGAGTTCAAATCCAAAATGGTGAAAGGAGCGCATGGGCGCCGGAATAGCCGGAAATGGCCGGAAAAGTCAACAAATCCGCGATCACGCGTCGCCGCCGCTTCGTTTACCGATCCGAGCGAGTCCGGCGACTTGGCCGCGCGCGGAAATTCGGGCCCGCGTGACCGCCCGCAGGTCGCGCGACCTCCCCGGTCCGCGCCGCAGCTTTCAGGTGGCCGGTGGTGCCTCGTCCGTCCGATCTCTCACGGCTCTCCAACGAAAGCAAAAAGGTCCAACTCTGCCCCGCCGAGCTCCTGTGGTTTTCGAGTTCAAAAGCGTCTTGGGGCAAGGTTTCACGGAACCCAAACTATGTTTGTTAAGGTCTAGGGGTTGATTTTCGGGTAAAATCCCACATAATTTGACACCGATAAAGTGCTACCGTTGAACTTCTAATAGTCGTGAACTTTTTATCCGTAAGTCGATTGTGACGCTCCGCCCGCCTGGCGAACTCCATCGACGAGGCTTCACAAATGGTGCCTAGTCAACCTAAAATTATTCATTCTTGAAAAAGTCAACTTTGGTCAACCTAATTAAGTGTTGGTCAAACCTAGTCAACTTTGGTCAAACTTAATCAAACTTGGTCAAACGCTTCAACCAGACATCTGGTACTGGGCCATTACACTCATTAATCGTGGTTAGGCGAATAAAATCAGACTCTTTCAATCTATTCTGATAGCCAATGAAAATATCCAGATATCGTTCTCAATCCTGCTTTTCTCATGGGTTAGATTCTGCCTCCACTGACAACCCTTGTTACGTATATGTCTCAAGTTGGGGTTTCCTACTAGTCCATAACCCTAAAGGAGTTTTTTGAACCGCTACCAGGGAACTCGCTCAAGATATACATTGCGGTTTTTAAGGCTTCACCCCAATAAATGAAATAAATAAGAGTAACTTCATCATACTTAACCATTTAGCTAATGTGCGATTACACCTTTCAAAGAACAATTCATTCCATTGTGGCGACGTGCATTGTGTACTGAGCACGCGAATGCCACGCTTTCAAGGAACTGGCAAAAGGACTAGGATTTTGGTCCCGATTCATCATATTCCCATAATATCACCACTCGATCTGATCTAACAATTTTAATCTTTCTTTTTTTATCTGAATTGTCTTCGACTCGTTATGAACATCTCGGCGATGTCAATGGCTTCGAGACTTTCGATGTACTATGATAACATAACCATAACGAGATGGATCATCTATGAAGGTGATGAAATATTTCTTTCCTGTAAAACATGGAACAGAGAGTGGTCCACAAATATCTGTATGAACTATCTCAGCTGAGCTCATTACTCAGGGCACCTTTCGTAGGTTTAGCTCGCTTCCCTTTATGCAATCCATGCATGCTACGAAAACTGAGGTCAAGATTTTGTAAAATTCCTTCCTTCACCAATTTCTCAATTCTTTCCCTAGAGATGCCTCAGTCTTTTTGCCACAAGATTGAAGAATTTTCATTAATTAAGCCATGTTTTGGAACCAACATTTGGAATGCGTGGTTATTAAAGCTTGTGCAAATTCATGATCTGCTGAAACTATGTCCATCACATAAAATACTATAACTAAATCAGAATGTAATTTAATATCAAACTTAATTGTCCATAATCGAATATAAAATGTAATATCCAGAAGATCTAATTCGACAAGGAAACTAAATTCCTAGAGATAGAAGGTACATAAAAAGTGTTTAAAAGATCCATTCGATGACCCGTCTCTAATAAGAAGTTTATAGGTACCAGTCGCCTAATACTCCAACCTTGAGACGGTTTCCCATATAGAGGAACTTTTCACTTTCCTTTGGTTTCCCGGTTGTAAGGAATCCCTACATTAAATTAGTCACATGAGTTGTGGCTCCATAATCAATCCACCAAGTATTTGAAGGAACTTCAGCAAGATTGATTCATACAGTTGCCAAAGAAATATTTGATCTTTTCGAACTAAGCCTTTACGCTTGATACAAATTCACATGCCCTTTCTGCCACAAAAGTATCAGTAACTTGCCACTGCGGAATTTCCATCATGACTCCGGCTACCTTCCTCTGTCCACTTTTCTTAGGTGGAAAGTTCTTTCCTTTTTAAATTTTCCTTTCTTCTTCATGACTCCAAGGAGTTACAACAAGATCAAGATTATGTCATCTGGGTTTTAATCTGCCTTCCTTGTATACATTTATCGGGTGAGCCTATCTGTCTGTTCATCATCTTAGTACATAAGGATTTTCATCGGAGCAAACTCGTGATAAGTGAGTTCGTGACAACCGTACTTTCAAGAAGGACTCATCCATACCCATGCCTAGTGCCTTAAGCCATAGCCAGTCATGTTTAAAACATGTTACTCGAATACCTTCTCGACCATCATATTTCATGGTGGTCAACTACCATCAATGCCCGCAAGGGGACTTACGCGTTTGAAGCTCAATGATTTCAGAAAATTCCGAGGCAAACTCTGGCTTGAGGGAGAGAGGTCTGATATTATTGGCACTAGTCATTCTTCCTATAAACATCATAATCGAGTATGTCGGATCTCACTGCAGTTTTTGATTGTTCCACTCGCTCCGAGCACCGTCATCCGTAGCTTCGTATGTTTATCCGCATAGCTGTGTCAATATCCAATATGCCCAATGAGAATTGAACCCTTTCATACTATCTAAAAGTTTGACCCATAAAAAACATCATTCCGCATGCAAGATAGTGTAATGAAGGAACTTACAAAAATAGAACAAATGCCTTTACACTAAAGGCCTCAAGTATAAAACAAATAGTAATGAATCCATTGATATCAAGCAAATTCTCGCTTGGGTAAATTTAACATATCCAAAGGTTCACTTGGAGGGAGCTTAAAAACACTTTACTATTTTGTTTCATTTATGTCACCTTCGGGTATCCATTTTACCTTCTAAGCAACACAAAAATAAACCATTAATTAATCTATTAGCAAATTGACTCTCCTTTTCAAGTTAGTCAGCATTCTCCTAATTATGTTGGTAATTACAAGCACTCTTATAAGTCCCCTTTATTCTTTTATGCACTATCATGTTAAGGCCGACTAATTTAGGTTACTTTGGCAACTATCTAAAATTAGTTAACCTTACATTTATAAATTGTCATTGGATAAAAATTTCACAAGATGAAATTAATTCTTTTATTTGGAGTTAAAATCAAGGAAATAGTATCTTTAATAATCATCCCCGATCCAATAATCAATATAATAAAATCAAAGAAACTCCATTCATCAAATATAATAATAATTTCACAAAGGTTCAACTATAGGATACATGGACATCTTAAAAGAAAAATTTCGCTTCATATTCAAATAAGTGATAATGACAATCTGGCTAACTGTTGTGGATTATGTATTTCCCTATTGAGTTTAATTCAGGTCCGCGCACTGTAAACTGCCAAAGAATGGCGCCGAAAACAACCAACGGACCGACGCAAACTAGCGCCTCACCTACATTGATCCAAGCCAATGCTGTAAAGTGAGTACAAAATCTTCCCTTCTAATACGCGCTGAGGCTGGTCTCATTTTGCTTAATACTTTATTCATTTTAGTAAGACGAATTAATCGAAAATAAATCTCAAAATGACCCTTATAAAACAATGATTCTCATATTGAAATTCAATCTTAGCTTTTGATACCATTTTTATTGAGATTTAATAAGGAAAATTAATTACTACCAATATTCCATCATTGAATTCAAACTCACCCCGATAATAAAATAATAATAATAAAATATAAATTACATAATCGTTGAAGAATACTACCAGAGAGATTTCCCTACGATGTGATCTTAAATCCCTTGATCTCTTTCTTTCTTCTTATCAAACTTTGATACACATAATTGTTTTCTGTAATTAATGAAAGAGTGCTCTAACCACACATGAAGATGTTTCTATATATAACTTATTGATAGGAGAAGAGGGTCAAGAATACACGCTCAAAAACCGTCTAAAACGTGTTATTCAATAATCGTTTATATTCCAAAAATAACAATGTACTTATTATTAATAACTGTTCTTATTCCTAAATAATAAATTATATTTATTATAATTTGAATAACTGTTCATATTCCAAAATAATAAATATAATTTATTATTAATAACTGTTCTTATTCCAAAATAATAAATTATATTTATTATAATTTACCCACCCCATCAAGGGTAATATTCATAATAAATAAATATATCGTTTATTGTTTTAATTGGCTAAATACTAGGCTAGTGGATCACTCACTTAATTTTAATGTGGAAATAACATCTAATTCATCAAATAATAAGGAAAAATCTACAAAAGATCAAATCATTAGAATCCTACCTTATTGGTCTAGGACAACCTTAAAACAAGAAGATAAGTTTTATATAATTATATAGATATAGGTTCCAACGTATATAGGTTATTTAATGAAAATTTTCATTAAATAACTAAATATAACAAAATCATTCTTCTTTAACATTTTTTTATTTTCCTTGCAAACAACAAAAAAAAAATCACAAAAATTCATCAAATTAGAAGGAAAAATCTACAAAACATCATAATCATTAGAATCCTACCTTATTGGTCTAGGACAACCTTCAAACAAGAAGGTAAGTTTTATATAATTATATAGATATAGGTTACAACGTATATAAGTTATTTAAAGAAAATTTCACAAATAAAAAATCTAAATAAAATCATTCTCCTTAATTCTAAATCATCAAATAAAAAGGAAAATTTACAAAAAATCATAATACCAGAATCCTAATTATTGGTCTAGGACAACCTTAAAACAAGAAGATATGTTTTATATAATTAAATAGATATAGGTTCCATCAGATATTGGTTATTTAATGGAAATTTTCATTAAATAACTAAATCTAACAAAATCATTCTTCTTTAATTTTTTTTATTTTCCTACAAACAACAAAAAATCACAAAATTCATTCAAATTAGAAGGAAAAATCTACAAAAATATCATAATTCATTATAATCATACCTTATTGGTTTAGGACAAACCTTCAAACAAGAAGACAAGTTTATATAATTATATAGATATAGAACAAACATATAAGGTTATTTAAAGAAAATTTTCTACAAATAACTAAATTCCACAAAATCATTATCCTTAATTCTAATTCATCAATTATAAAATCTATAAATATCATAATAATGAATCACCATTGGTCTAGACAACCTTAAAACAAGAAGATAAGTTTTATATAATTATATAGATATAGGTTACAATGTATATATGTTATTTATAGAAGATTTTCATTAAATAACTAAATATAACAAAATCATTATTCTTAATTTTTTTTATTTTCCTTCCAAACAACAAAAAAAAATCACAAAAATTCATCAAATTAGAAGGAAAAATCTACAAAAGATCATAATCATTAGAATCATACCTTATTGGTTTAGGACAACCTTCAAACAAGAAGATAAGTTTTATATAATTATATAAATATAGGTTACAACGTATACAGGCTGGCTTGAAACTATGAAATACTAAATCTAACAAAATCATTCCTCCTTAATTTAACAATCAAATTATAAGGAAAATCTACAAATATCATAATAATTAGAATCCTACCTTATTGGTCTATGACAACCTTAAAACAAGAAGATAAGTTTTATATAATTATATAGATATAGGTTATTTGTAACGCCCCGTCCCAAGAAGGTGTACGGTACGTGTAACCAGAGGGTCGCATATGTGCATTAAGGGCTTTCCTTACTATTTGAGTGCTATAGTAGTATTTTTTAAACGTTTGTTTTTAAGGATGAAATCAGAAGTTTTCAGCAATTGTGGTATCAGAATAAACTTATTTTTAAGGATTTCTAGGTTTGTGTAATATTTGTACCGTAAGAACACAATCAGATTAACATCATAGAAATCCAGAACATTACTAAGATTTCATGATATTCACATTTATGCAAAATAAGAATTTATTGTAACTAACCTGGATCCATAATGACAACGAGTCTTCAAACAAAATCTTATTTGTTTCTATCCCTTTACCCTTTCTCCTCAAGCCAATCCGTGGATGAGAATTTTTTTTTTTGAGAGGACTTTGCGGGGCAGGAGAGGACCCTTTTGAAATTGATTGATTTAAAATTCAAAATTTTAAATCCTTTGCCACTTCCATCAAGTAGTGTCATCTTAAACCAATGAATTAAGTGATTTATAATATTAAATCTAATATTATCACACGAGTGAACTAAGAATAATTGAAAACATTCTTACATTCTCCCAGTTGACTCATGTGATAATGCGCATTACTTTCATTCATTCATTGACATCATCATAAAATCATAATTAAGAATAAGAACTAACAAGAGTCATGGCGGTTGTAGTCATTATACGACATAGTTCCTTCCATGTACCACTGTACTAATTCTCTTCTTTCTGCAACCATTATTCATAAGTGAGATATATTTCGAGGTCTAAACATATTATTCCATTCAAAGTAAGTCCCGTTTACCAATCATCAAAATTATGAATACATAAGGTATACACATGAAAATTAAGAAACTCAGACTTTAATGAGCTCTATGCCAATATACATTAATACCGAATCGTTGATCATAAAATAATTAGACATGAGGCCCATTCTTCAACATGACCAAGAATGTTTTAAGCAACCCTTTGTAAGACCCGAAATTCCAATTTTTGGAAAAGGGTAAAATCAGAATTTCTGCTTATTAAATTGTAATTTTATAAAATCCAAAATTCATTCCTCTAGGATTCGATGATGAAACGGATTGCACCGCTGGAATCGCCTCGCGAAATCTAGCTAGCATCGTTTAATTGCTGACTCTCGTCAAATTCGAGACAATGGAATTTATACGCTTTTCGAGACATCGCGGCCAGGGTGTCAGAAAATAATTTTCGCCAACGAAGCTACATATAAATACGTGACTCGCGCCATGGCGGTACGATAAATGATGTAAAGGTCCGCCGAGATAAAGGTCGAATATCAAATCCCGAACGAAGTTAACAAATGCTTCATTTTCGAATAGTTAAAATGAGCTAAATGACAAAAGAGCCACAAGGCTCATCTTCTTCCTCAAAGTGAAGACAAGAACGCGCCGAAGGGAGAAAGGAGGCGTACGTTTGTTTTTGGTTTTAGAGGAGAGAGTGACATCTCTAAAATATCGTGGTGATCCGACCGTCTACCCTGACTGCATGGTGCCGCCTACTGGAGAGGCCTACGAGTGGGTACCCTGGATTTAAGGAGTTTAGACAAACTTCGTGAGGTAGGAGATTCTCCCTACTTGCTTTACTCTTTGTTTAAGAGCCATGCTGATGTTTGAGTTGATTGAGGTCGTGAGTGGTTGAAGCTGGATCGGTCCCAAAACTCGGGGACCGAATTGTGAGAATTTTTCGAGCCCCCTATGCAAATTCGTGGGGGTTAAGGGCTGTTTGGGAATCCTTGGTGATGTTCTATGTTATAAATGATGCTTTGATATGCGCAGCCCAACAGCCGCTGAAAGTCTGAGTTCACAAAGTGAACCGATGATTGGTGATTTTTCTGGGAATAGTAACCTAGGTTTCACTATCTCGATAATAGTGTCTCACGTCAATTCTTCGTGAAATAATGTGTTCGTCGAGTAATTCAAATCGAAGCACTGTGGTTTGATCATTAGCCCAAGTGAGCTAATTTGTGTTTGGAAATGAAATTACATAACATGATTGTGTGTGATTTAAATTATGTGAATATATGTATGCTGATTATATTTGCATGTGTTATAGAATTGTAAAATGGAATTGGCATCATGCACTCCATATGCACCGAGGGCACCCGACACCACCTAGTGTTTCCGCTGGTCGACGGTAGTCAACGGACTCCCGTATTGGGGCGTCACACTCGAGACGTAGAGCATAGGTATACGAATACCTAGGAGCCTGGTTAGTATCCATCACCTCACTGGGTGGTTTGATGTAGAGTATAGGTATATGGAAACCTAGAGATTTGAGGATTTGGGCTTAGGGCCATAGTCGGTAAGAACATCACCACTAGAGTGGTTTGATGTTGAGTTTAGGTATGAGATTACCTAGAAACCTACTGACAAAAACTATGATAATCGTATGCATGTGTTTGTGTGTTTTGTGATTGATTTGTGAAGGTGCTTGCATGTTTATTGTGTATATACATGAATTGTTAGGTGTTATGTGATTGAAATTATATGACCGATATGCTCGGGTTGATAGCATAGGATGAATAGAAAATTTTGAGTTTACAAAGGTGTAAACTGAACAAAGGAATAAGAGAAATAAATTTACTAAATTTATTTGGTTTAAGGACAATGTGAAATAGATTTGAAATAAATTTGAAGGTGAACACATAAAATTATTGAGGGTAGAAATCTGCGTTGTTCAAGCCACTGCATGTACGGAGTAAGGCAAGGAGGCTAACAGAATGAGAAAAAATAAATAAAATAAATAAATAAGGTGGAGAAATTTTTTGTTATGTTGTAAAATCGAAAAGAGTAAAGAAAAATAAATTTTATAAATTTATTCGGTTATGAGGTGAAGAAAATAAAATTTTAAGGTTTTACTATTTGTAAAATTGAAAAAAATTTAGTAAAATAAATTTTTATAAATTTATTTGAGTATTCTAGAAAATGAAAAAAGGTATATATATATATATATATATATATATATATATATATTTTGTATTTTCTAGTAGCTGGAAATAAAGAAAAAAAAAAACAAAATATAAATGAAAAAACAAAAAGTCAGCAGATTTGAGTTGGCTATCATTTAATTGTATTGCAAAGGAATTAGACAGCAATACTTGTATTGTATTGCAACCTAGGCGCAGAAGGATGAGTTGTATTGCACATAGTTTTTTGGTAAAGAATTGTATTGCAAGAGAAGGCTTAAGGGCTGGAAATTGTATTGCAATACAGGAAATTGTATTGCAATGAGGCACCTAGGATGGGCTGGAAGTATATTGCAATATTATATTGTATTGTGACTTAGAGAAATGAGGAGTTGTATTGTAAGATTGCAATTGTATTGCAAATAGTTTTTGAAATTGTATCATAGACAAACCAAAGGTATTGCAACATAGAGAATGCTGAATATCGAATACAATTATCAGACAACTTAAGTCATGAACAGTAATCAATGAACATTAATCAGTGAACAGTAATCTGTGAACAGTAAACGGTCAACGATCAATTGTGAACAGTAAAATTCGGGAAATTTTTTTTTTTTGAAAAAAATAAAATCAAACAAAGAGACAAAATTTTCGAAAAATGAAATTTTCAAAAATGAAATTTTCAAAAATAAAATTTTTGGATGTTTAAAATAAAAATAAATGATTTGACATGTGGAAATTAGTTGTCTTGGTATTGCATATAACGCAAGGACATAGTATATAAAGGGTTGCATGTCTTTTTATCGTGATTTTATGTTTCAAATTGCGTGGAAGGATATATACACGGTATGATGTATATGGGAATTGTGATTACGCAATTGTTGCGAGGAAATTATATGCCCGGTGTAATGCGATAGAAAAGGGGTGAATGCTGTTTTAGGGAACTAAGACCTGTGGGATATGGATAATGAAACGAACAAGAAAACTTGGAATTTTATCAAAATAAATGAACTGAGTGGTTGGAATTTAGCGCTACTTTAGGAAATGAACTGCCGGGTCATGGTTGTTAAGTCTATTAGTAATTGGCAATGTGCATCGTTGGTTAGGACCGAAATGAAAAAATTAAATGATTCTTGTTTCCATTGGAAATACATAGATGGCTAGTCGGTACCTATAATGTGAGAGGCCCACTGTGGGTACTGTCGCACCACCTATATTTGATAAAGTGCCTTGTTGAGGTCTGTGAGGTATTTGCGGCGGCCGGCTATCGCACAAGCTTTCAAGATAGCAGTGTGTAGTCGAGAAGTCCTAAAGAACTTCCATAAGTTTAGCGCACATCATCCTCCGACATTAAAGGGGGAGGACTGGTTGTGGCACTGGTTCATAAAGACGAGGCTGCGTTGTGAGGCTACGGAGATTACTCGACACTACTGCACTAGACTAGCCGAGATTCCGTACTTAGAAAGTGAGGCCCAACATGGTGGAAAATGGCAAGAACTTCAGAGATCATAGAGAGCTATTGTATGAGTTCTCCCTGTGATTGTATGAATAAGGATGATATGTCGAGGTTACGTTGGAGGATCTCGGACTCTACTCACACTGGACTTTGAGTGATCATGGGATACAGCCAGAGTTCGATGTCATCCTTAGGGATGGATTACCACAACATATTGGTGTTATTTATCAGAGCGTAGGAGGGTTACCGCCACACGCAAAGATGGTACTCGCGGTGGTACTCGTGGGGACAAGCGTGATATTTTGCCCTGCATGCATATCGAGTCCGTGTCAGGATGTTAGCTTTTGGTTGGCTAGCGAGCCTTACCCGAGGCACAAGACCAGACTTTAGATCTACCCCAGGCAGTACAAGAGTATGTGGATGTTTTTCCGCATGAGCTTACCCGGACTACCTCCACAGAGGGTAGACTTCGGCACGAGTTACACCCCCGGTACTTCACCCATCTCTATGACTCGCATAGGATGGCACCCAGCTTGAGTTGCAGTGGAACTCGTGAGTCCAACTATATTAAAGCATCGACAAGGTGGTTCATTAGACCGAAAGCACTTCACCACGGGCACCCTGCCTCTATTTTATAAGAAGAAGGACAAGATCCTTCTCGACCGTGCATTGATTACCGATGGGCCATCAGAAAGCAGGATTTCAAGAATCTGCATCTATTACCAAGGATTGATGATTTGTTTGATCATACAGGAGCGCGAGTCTACTCCAAGATGCACCTGCACGTGTTACAATCAGCTGAGGGTTGTGGAGACAAGATATCCCTAAGACATAGACGCAAGTATGGGCACTTTGAGTTTACTTGATGCTCCTTGATTGATGAAATGCGCCAAAGAGTATCCATGGATCTCATACAGGGTGTCCCAACTCATTCAGATCAGCCATCACGCCCTCGTGATCGATCTCGATCTACTCCTGGGCCGAGCGGAGCATGAGTATCACTGAGGATTGTTTTACAAATCGTTAAGAGACCATCAGACACTAAGTTCGTATGTGAGTTTTGGCTATTGAGGTGAGACTTTGGGACACGTGGTGTCGCGATCAGGAGTGTCGTGAGCACGGGAGGTCATATTGAGGTGAGACTTAAGGTTAAGTCCTTTACTTTAGTCAAGTAATACAAGAAGCTAAATAATTAATAATAATTGCTAACTCAAAAGAGCATGCAAACCCCTCAATCTTGATGTTTGCATGTTTTGCGTTGCTTTGACTTTAGAATCTGTCCCAAATTATTTGACTTATTGTTGATTAGGCACTACAAAAAATCCTCCTAAACAGCGGCCTTTTGGGCTTTTTAGATGCTTTTTTTTTAGGTTTTTCTGGGAGGATTTTTCTTATCCTTCCTTTGTACCTTTACTACTTTAATACCTTACTTTGTCATTTTATTGACAAAAGAAAAAATCGCCCAGAAAATCAAATAAGGAAAATAGAAGGCACTAGCGAGATCCAGTCATATCAATATGAAAAGGAGGTTTTTTTTTGCAAATTCCTTCAAAAAACTTGCTCTGCCAAATAAAAATTAATCAAAGGCTGATCTTTTTTTTTTTTTCCTTTCTTGATAAGTCAAAGGCTGATCTTTTTTCTGAAGTTTCCATTAAAAGCTTTCTTCCACACTACCCTTTGAGCGAAGAAATCAATTTAGTAAGACCCCCTTTATGCACCACACTTTCTTAATAATTAAATGTCCTGTAAGCATAAGGATTTATAATAAGATTTGAAGAGAGAATGTTTTGTCTTTGACATAACCCTTTCACTCAACGTATTTTGAAAGCCAATTCACAAAATGACCTTCAAAAGGTAAGGGTTCTTGTTTAATTTAGCAATTATCATCCAAGACATCTCTGTCACCTAGGTATCCTAACAAAGGAAGACATTGCAATGTCCCTTCACGTCCCAAAAAAATCCAAATAAAGAGTCAACTTGGAGAGCAATGTTGTCAAACAAGCTAGTCATATATATATATGGGCTCGAGTGAAACTCGATGGAGCTTCAACCTCTCGCTATGAGTGGATCTCAAGTCGAACGGAGAGGCTAGGATAGGCTAAAAAGTGTCCTATCCCTTCGCCACAACTAGATACTATGCTAAAGGGTTTTGGAACTAGATTTAGCAAGGACTCAAACTTGTCCTAACGTGAGTGCATACCTAATCAGGTGTGATGAAGGTGTCTTAAGAAAGTCATTTCCAATGGAAGACTTGTGGAGCGTGAAGGACGTAGTTGTCAAAGGAGAACTTTATCGATCTAGCTTACAAGAACTTCGTCTCCTTTAATGAGTACTTAGGTTTGCTTATGGTTGGCTTTGAGAAAGAAGTTGACTCCTTGAAGTTAAGAAAATCGAAGCTCTAAAGGGCTGTAAAGTGGCGATCAAAAGGTTAGAGGAGGCCTTTTCAGCCGATTTGAAAGGAACTTCAAAGTTGTCCATCAACTAAAATCTAGCTCGGGTTGTTGTTTATTGCTTCCTTGCCTACCCTTAAGCCATGCAAAAGTTCTTTTCTTTCTTTCTTTTTTCCTCCTTCCTTACATATTCTTTTTTTTTTTTCTCAGACCCTTATATATTTAATTTTTTTATCAAGTAAAAGTTAAAGTGTGACAGAAAAAGAGACGCTGAATAGGTGGCCCAAGAGGTACAAAAGGATATACTCTCCCCCTCACAAGAAAACCAAAAAAATCATGTACAAAAACTTCCACACCTTATCTTGAGCACACCCAATCAATGAAATTCACAAGGGTCATAGGACCATCAACAAAAAACAAATTGGTTTCAACCAAAGAACATGTACAAAAAACACTTTAACCTTTGGCCAGGACAACCCTCATCCCTAAACATAATGTCATGCCTTTGCTTCCAAATTGCCGAAAAATAAACAAAGGACCTGATTTCCAAACTCTTCTCCTGCTCTTAGTAATGAAGGAATAGGTCCAATCCTAAAAGGTTGTCTCAAACCGATTGCTGGGATAGGCCTAAGACACCCCAAAAACAAAGAGAAGAGCAAATTCCCAAAGCACCCTATTTTTTAATCGAATACGCCTTTCTCCGAAGGAAAATAGGCCATGTCGCTTCTCAGATCGAAGTTGAACCATTGTGCTTTGTGGAGCCTCGATGCTTGCCTCGGATCATGGTTCTTGATCCCAAAACTTATTTTGCATTTTTTTTCTTTTCTTTTTTTTTTGTTGGTTGTCTCATCGGGAGCCGCCAAAGTACTGTGATTCGACGTGTGCTCCTTCTATTGGTACTTTCAGCATATTCTTTTTTTTTTTTTCTTATCTTAAAAGGATGTGTGTGTGTGTGCGCGCGCAAGTGTATATTTATTTATCTTAAAAGGATTGTGTTTGTGCGCATGCTTGTATAGTCACACATGCATACATATTGTACACACACATTTTCTTCATAATGGAAATAGCTGCTAACATTGGTCATGAACTGAAATTTTATTGATATATATATTCTGAAGAAGAAAATTCTTCATGTAGACCCTTGCCAATTTGAACTGAACCGAAATTGTGTTTGTAATATAGGATTCAACCGCTATGAGTATACCTCTATGAAGAGTTCAAATGGACCCAAATATGGCTTCAGTCTCGAGAGGAAAGCTAAAGCTATTATCGGTGTGATGATATCGTAGCGAACAACCCGAATCCAATTCGCAAGAACAAGCAGACCGGGGCCCGGTACAGAATGGGGGCTCAGTGAGAATCAATAATCAAAATTGCATGTATAAAAAGAAGTTAAAAAGCATACCACCATAAAACATTGTTTGTGCATTGACTCCCCGTAAGACATGCTCAAAATCTGCTACACTTTAACCTCCTCTCCTTGAATTTGTGATTAAAAATTATTTAAACCTTCCACTTATGCGCTTCTTTTGTGGTTAGATGTCTCTATACCTTCCGACCGGGTGACTGATCGTATGTGCCTTTGAATTTGTTATTTCCAAAGACCATAACCAATATCACCACTGAGGGTCATCAAAAACAAAATTCTAAAATAATAAGGGAATGGATGCGATTACGCTCTCTCCCTTAATCCAGTACCGGGCACCATCGGGTAATGCCTTGAGGTATGCTTCTGAAAGTCGTTTCAAAAAGCTTCCAAAGGATGTTCATACTTCAAGATTTGCTATTGAAGAGTCATGCTTCCTCTTCATTCGGAAGCAAATGTCTTATCTCAACAAATAATCAACTTTTACTTACGTCCTTGTTTTGGCAACAATTCTGCTTTACCATTTAAGGAGGGCCGCACGATTGTGGAGAATCGAACTGCTCGACTGGCACAGGAGAACTCAATGTACGCACGTGAGAACCGCTTCCTAAGGGAGATAGTAGAATACCATCAACTCACGCTTAGGCCGGTGAATATACTGGGACGAAATGGATCAGCAGAGGTAACCGAAGTTTATCCCATCAATTTACTTCCATCATGGACTAATCTTCATTCTCGCTTTCCACAACACAACATTCACACCCACCCTCGAAAATATACCAAGCCGATCCAACAACATACATCCACCGGCCCATTTTGCTACCATCCTACTCAAAGTTCAAGTTCACTTCATCAACTTCCATATCCCGTACATCCAAACCGTAGCCGACCTATCTCGGCTTGAATAGAACTCCTACGCTTCATCTTTGATGATGGATGCTGCCTTTGTAACATCTTTTCTTGTCCCCCCCCAATAATGTTGGCCAATATATTATATATATGATTATTTTGTATCTTTCACACTCTCTATTTTATGTCATTTTGGTTTGATACTATGTAAAGAAAAAATAATATCGCATTGAGTTTTCAAGGTTTAATCTGAATTGAATTGAATTGTTAAGGATGTGTATAGGGATGCGCACTCTCCTACCGGCTTAGTCAAGCCGAGATCCCCCATATTAATCTGGTAGCCGATTTTAGTGACCCACTTTGGAGTGGTGGGATTTGATTTATGAACACGTGTGTATATCGTTTCTATGGCTAAGGCCTCTACCATATCAATAGTCCGACAAACATTTTGTTTTTTTTAAACAAAACTACCTATATCGATCCAAGTCTGTAATGAATGATAATCAAGATACAAATTACAAAACCCATAAAGAATGAAACAATGTTCAAGCATTAGCATAATAATTCATTATAAAGCCTATAAATTCACAGAAGAGAGATGACTAGACTAACTCGAATGTCCACATCATAATCAATCATAATCATAACCATAATCATAATCGTGATCCGGCAGCTTCAATGAAATGTGTGAGAGAAAGAAAGATTGTCGAGACGACCCATCCACGAAAAGTCTAATAACATATAACTTCCATTAAAATAAACACCTCATAGACGATAGATATCAAAGCTACCCAATCTATCTGTTTTATCCATTGACAAAGCCAATGAGAGATACTTCAATACATCTCCCACCGCCTCCTGGTCCCCTTCCGTATGGCCTAAAACTCTAACATAGTAACTCAAAATAAATAAAATAAATTACTCTCAGCCTGGTTGTTATCTTTTGAAAAGTAAAATTTTAAAATAACCTGATTCCCGCGACCATATAATCCGATATCGCCAGTGGTTTTACCAAGGCTCAGATAATGGGCATGTCCTCTCTCGCCTAAACCCAAAACATGATCCCCTTATCCAACTCAAGCAAATTATATACAAAATCAAACCCAAAATATATAGAGGGTAATTGGCGCAGAGGGAACTCTGATAAAACTCAAAACATAAAGTGTATACAATTTATGTGGCAGCGTCTAGCAAATGATAAACACACATCCCATGAAGATGGAACTAGAAACGGCACCTTATTACGTCCTCGGAATCAGAGAGCATATACATGCTAGAGAAAACCTAGGTCAGCCTCCACTGGCGTGGGACTACATTTATTTCTACCTTTTCTTGTCATCCATCTAGATTGTAGAAACTAAAAATCTAATAAAATTGAAAATTGCACTAAAGCCGATTTCACCATTGTCGACTAAAAGGTTCATTCTGGAGAATTTTAAAATGAACTACAAGTCGCCTAACTTGTTCTTATGAATTGCTATTGCATGGTCACTCCCAACTTTTGATGGCTCATCAGCTCCTAATGCTACTTCTCCAACATCTTCCTCACTGGGCCAGAATATTTTTTCGCCATGCATTCAAAATACATTAGCTTCTATCGAATTTGCAATCAAGAATGAGGATGAAGATTTGAGAGTAAGGAGGGTAAAACAACTAAGAATCTCTAGGATGTCTGGGTGGTCAGCTACAGCTAATCAATTTTGTTCCTTCTCCATGCCCGCCGCCAAGCAAGGTTAGCTGAGGGTTTCAAGCCATTCCAACTCGTCGAGACTTTAGTTGAAGGTATGCTTTTCTTGCATTGCTAATGCATTTTCAGATGAGAGTGTGGTGGATGAAGATAAAAATGCAATAGAAAGCAAATTCAAACACATTTTCTTTAAGAAGGGGCTCTAAAAGGAAGCCATAATAATTAGTAAGATGATTTATCATTCATTTAGACAAAAGAAAGGATGGTTTGAGTGTCAAGACTTTCTTGATGCTCAACATAGCCCTAATATGAAAATGGAGCTGGTGTTAGGAAAAGGCTTTGTAGCCGAAAATCATTATCAGCAGTCATGGGAAAGAAGGATTAGAATAATTTACACTGTGGAGTTGGCATCTATGGGGATGAAGGTGAAGTTTTGAAGGATAAGGTGCAATGACAAACCATTGAGCATTTTCTTTCCCTTATTGTGATATCTTTTCCAAGAAGGCATGGAAGGAGGTTTAAAGTCTTATCATCGGGATGGGGTCGCATGTTTCTAGCTTTTATGCAGCTCAACAATTTGAGGTGGAACCATGGAGTATTTCCTCGAGATTGCAACTTAAGTAAGTAAGGACACAGATGATAAAGTTCTATTGATAAAATCAAAGGATGAGACTCATCGTGAAAAGGACGAAAAAAAGAAACGGGCCAAAGAATAGGACTTTTTCTACTAAGACCCTTTACAAAGATTGGAGAAGAAGACAAAATGGTTTTCAAGTAGAAGTTATTCGGAACACTCTAGAATCGCCCTTTTCTCCTTGTGAGGCTACTTGGTATAAGTTTGTAACTTTATATCATCTTCAAATGAGAGGTTGATTTTTTATGAATAGATGCTTCTTTTGCCTTATACAGGAAAAAAAATGATTTATCATACTTCCATCCAACTATAAGAAGGCAAGTTCTGGTGGCATTTTTTCAGGTTTTGTTAAGGTGACATGTACTTCTCTTGATTAGAAAGACACTTTTAAGATGGCAAGATTTTGTTGGTAAAGAAAAGCATGGTAGATTACCTTTATACTTATTATGAGCAATCTGAAAGGCAAAAAATAACAGGACATTTGAAAATTAGCGACTGTTGGGCCTGTAATTGTATAAAGTGAAAGTATTCTCCATGATCTATGTTAAGGAGATACGTTTGTCACTCTATACTTCAACACACTCACACATCACTTGCATCAGTTGGACTTGTTTGAAGAGCATGATCAGACTATCCAAGAGATGGAATCAACAGTACTAGAAGTTCATTGAGAAGAGAATAATATTTTAAGTTTTTTATGGAACTCATTTAAGAATCTTTGATGAAGAAAACATCCAAGGTTTATCGATCCTAAGACGAGCGGAAGTGTGAATCCTAAGACGCTTCAAAGATGATACCAAGGAAACATCTATACTTCAAGAACATCAAGCAAAGAAACCGAAATCTTCACCGATGTTGATTGATCGGATCAATAATTAATAATAAATCAACATCGTGAATATTGTGTTTATGAGTAGGAAAACTGATCACATGGCAAAGCCGTAAACATAGTATCGTGATCAACGAAGCGTTGCAAAATCAGTCTAGATAGAGTACAAGGTATGTGTCAAGGAATATGGTTGAGATTAAGTACTAAGAGAATTGAGAATCCCAACTAAGAAACCTAATAAGGTATTCAATGACTACCGACAGCTGGCAGATCATAAGAACACAATCATCATGATAAGATAAAACATATAAGTAATGGAGGGTTAAGGATTTTTTTTTTTTATAAGTAGCGAGGAAGGATAATTCAGCCAGCATACTTATCAACAAGCCTTCAAAGATTAGATATCTTCACCAAAGCTCTAGCGAGCATCAACTTTGACAATTAGGGAATCTTCTTAGTCGGTAGTTGTAAACTATGAACAAAAAAGATGGGATTTTCAGCCATCCATAATCTATAGCAGTGTGTGTTTTCTTCTACACAAAGAATCATTTTTCCTTCTCATATTTCTTTTTTTGCATAAAAAACAAACAAATTGAATTAAGTAAGAAGGACGAGAATCGCCTGTCTCCAAAATTTGAAAAAAATTGTTTTTCTAATGAGGTTTGAAACCAATGACCTATAGCTCTGGAGGTAAGTTCCCAACCATCGCGGCTACAATGCCCCTAAAAATTTTTATACTCCTCTTGACTTTATTTCCTGGGTCTGCCACTGACAAGGATTCCTTCTCATATTTCTTCCTTTTAGACTTTTACACAAGCATCCACTCCTCTCTTCATGGATCATTGAACCAAAAGGATGAAATCGATTTTGCTTTAGTAATTCTCACCCCTCAATATCTCTCTCACTGCACTTATTGAAACCGAATTTGATAAAATCTTGTCTTTAGGCTTGCTTATATTAAAATGTTCTTCCATCCACCCATAGTTCTTATTTTTATCTACAGTATGTCCTCGTCGACTAAAGTTAAAATTGAATTGTTAATAGAGAGAATGCACTGTGCAAGCTTTCCAAGCTAATTTATATAGTTTATCCAAGATGGGAGTCTACTAAAGATCATGAAGCAGTAGATATAACACCTTAATGCATGAAATAGAAATGGCTTAAAAACAGAAAAAGAAAAAGAGGTTAAAATCATTATCCTTAGAACTAGGGATACCAAAAGAGGTTACCATTCTGATACGCAGTCTTCACAAAATATGCGCTTACAACGTACAAAATCGAGCATGGCTATCCTCGACATATGTTGCTGCACAAAGATCTCCGGCCACGCAGAACCTGCATTAAATTACTAATAACTTAGATTGCAACACTACCATGCAATAATAGAACCAAAAGGATCTATTACCTATCAAAAAAATACAAAATTTAATCAAGCAGCCCAAAACCCGCTTCTTTCTTTTTTTTTTTTTTTTTTTTTTTTATTTGTTAGGTGGTATAATCACAATTTATATTGGTAGGGGTTTACAATTGTCTAATCCAAAGATCCAACAAATTTTCTTACTATGCACTTTGTTCCTAAAAAGAAACAATAGATGTGAAATTACCACCCATAGCCACGACGTCAAATAAAGCAATACCTCTTCCATCACCTAGATCTTGTTTCTAAATAAAGCAAAGTATCAAACGGGCAAACTAACCTTTCTTAATGAAATGAAACAGAGTCCACACCGTATATGACATGTGACTAACACCTTTTCATCTATATGAAATCTGACATTTAATAGTTACCTACATCCATGCAAGGGTTTGGAGGTTCATGAGGTATTTTGAAAATTGATACCAATTTTCTAGGTTCGACAACGCCTCTTGATGTTAGGCGGCTCTCGAGGGTCTTGATTTGGTGATTGAAGTGAGTGTGAATTAAATTAGCTGCATATCCCTAAACAAGCAAGCTACCTTGTGGAATTGATATTTTAAGGGAAATGGGTGAGTGAATCTCGTAGACTATAGAGTGGAATGTAGGGCGTGGCCACCCCACCACTTACCTTAGCCTCTCACTACATTTTCAAGCATTCTTAAGCTCGGGATGGGGCTGGAGGATGATTCCAACAAAGGTTAAACATATGTAAGAGATATATCTAGCAAAAGGTAGAAGATTAACCCTGATAAAAAGTAACCTACCCAACCACCAAACATGTAGGTGAAATGGTTAGGGTCTCTCCTAGCTTAACCAGTAATCTCAAGTTTGAGTCTTAGAATGCAAATAGAAAGCATGCGGGTAGGCTTCTACCACCCTTGTCTCTCTCGGCTCGTACGAATTAGTCTAAGTGTAGTATGGTTTAAAGGCGCTCCTTATATACCTGACTCTGTCAATTTTATATATATAGGGAAGATAGAGAAAGAAGTATATATATATATATATATATATAGAAAGATATATATATATATATATATATATATATATATATATAATGAGATTCAATTAAAAGGAGTGAGCCAAATGGCAACTCAAAGAATACAAGAAAGTGTCCATCCCGCACATATAAATCAGAAATTGTAAGGCCCACCCTCACTGGGTACCCATCCAATCTATGAATCCTACAAACGACATTACTAAATTGCTAAATTTCAACCAAAGAGAAAAAATGGAGGTACACACGACAAAGGGCCATCCTTACTAAATAGCTAAACTCCAACCAAACAGAAAAAATGGAGGTACACTTATAGTCTCTGAAGCAAACGAACACCATCTTCAAAAGCATTTTGTGTTTCAAGCCTATCAAATCAGCCAAAAACCATGGTAAGAAGATGGCAAGGAGGGGTGCAATTAAGGTAAAGTTAACTTCAATCAGAGACTTGGAGATCTTAAGAAAAGTAACAATACAGACCAAACCGAAGCCTGGTTTGCTTTATGCATTAAATGAGTTTTCCATATGTCTTATACAACTTATCAAATTCTAAAACAAAGCCTGGTTTGCTTTATGTCTTACACATGCAGCAGAAGCTATTGTGATTTGATGTTTTTAGCTTTAAGATGATCTTAAATGGCTACAAACTTTATATGGATGGATAGGGGACTTCTCAGGCTTTCCAAATATGCCTTATTCAATTCCATTTGACCTTCAAATGATCAAGTTATGACTCTGGTAGTTGAAGGAAGAAGCGAAGAGAGCTCAAAAGTGACAAGTTAGAGAATTTTGTACATTCAGTCTTTATCATAATTTCTAAAGTGTTTTTCCTGGCTATATCCAGATTTTACACTCAAGAGCTCTAACGGTACTAAGAACACCAAAATCAAGTTCGGATGACAAAGCTTATGGCTCCACGGTTGGTCCAAAACAGAGCCGGCAGCAAACGTCACAAAGCTGCAGAGAGTCGTGTAAACTAAAGATTCCGATGCTCGATGTCGCTAAACGACGTCGCAACGTTCGAGGTTGGTTTTTGGTCGATTTTCAGCCTATTTTGAGCCCATAATTGAGGGTTTTAAAGCTCAAACCCCAAGAAGACAAAAGGAGACGGCTAGGGCTCGGAGAAGGGGACTTTGTCCACACTTTGGGACCAAGGAAGAGGTTGTGAGTCGCTTTGAAGATTCGGGAGAAGATCACAGAATTGTGGAAGAAAATCCAAGAATCACCATCATTTTGATCATTAGAGTTTCTTCTTCTCTTTTCTCAAGGTTTTGTCCCAAATTTATGATGTATCAAACCCTATTACGTTTCTAACTTTTGTAGTCTAGGGTTTTTGGTTGATTTGGACATGAATCTTATATTTATTCACAATTTTTCCTTTTTCTATTGTTTCCTCTTGTGATTGTCTATCTATTGATTCATGATTGTCTAATTTACATATTGATTTCTAGCTAATCTCAATATAGTGAGTGGTCTTTCGTGAGATCCGAGAAAGGAGTAAAGAACTAGACATAGATGAATCAACCCTAATTAGCTTGCAGCGTAGAAATCTACTGTGAATTAGGGAGGCATGTGAGATTCTTTCGATCTTAAAGCATCTCTAATGCTTAGGCTGGAGCTGAGAAGCAAAAGATCTAGTGTTAGTTTGTGGTGGTTATCCGACCTCGAGAGAGAGACTTATAATTAAATTAGCAAGAGTCACTCTGTGAAGCTACTCATGGAAACAATAGAGTAGAATTTTGACTTAGACCCTAGGAATTTATCATCTCGTATCCCTTAGTCAAGTAACTTCATTAGTTAGATTTAGAAATTTCATTAGTTTAGTTTAAATTCTGTTTTACTATCACAATTGTTAGTTTGAATATTAGAGAAGTATTATAATTTTGGTACTTAGCCTCCCCATTTTCCCTGTGGATCGATATCCGTACTTAGGTACACTTTATTACTTGATGTTTATACTCAAGGCGGTTAGGAATTCTTTTCGTACACTTTATCGTGACATATTTTAAACACAATCTGAAAACGCCTATCAAGTTTTTGGCATCGTTGCCGGGGAAAATCAGTTTTTTACGATAATATCAATACTAAGTGCTTCTTTAGTACTTCAAACATTTTTTTTATGTATATATATGTGTGGTTTTTAAGTTTTTGATACTTTTTGTTTTATTTGTGCAGAAAATTTCAGGTTAAAATCACAATGGATCCGATCAAGAAGTTGACAAATGCATTGGCTCACCTTGAGTAGCAACTAAGAATGCGGCAATTGGCCGATGAGCATAAAAAGAGTGACAACTCAAGCAGAGTCAACTGTGGCAACCATATGCATCAATGGGATTATGCCTTTCGCACGGAGGTACCCATACTTGAACAATCATAATTTCGATGGAGCCACCACCCGTAAACACCTCACGGAATACAAGGCATACCACCTTCAATCTCCACAAGTCCAAAGATCGCTTTTAGTTAGCTATGGATGAATTAAGAAGAGCTCGTTGAATCTACCATGGCACAACCTAAATTTTCAAGATCAATGGCTAAATGGACCACTCTCAAGTTAGGTTGCCTAGGTTTCTTGATCCAAATGAGATAAGTCAACCTCCACATGAGAGAGTGATAAAGTTAGAGGTCGCCATGATCGTATTGAAAAGAGTTCATGTTGAATGCGCAACATCTTAAGTTCAATTCATGGAATTGGCAAGGGCTAATGTTCAAATTCAGCCTGCACCATTCCAAAGCTTGAAAGAAGAGATGGCTCCAAAGGCCATTTCTTTATACTCAACTTGATTCGAGAAAGAACAACCTAAATAAGAGAGGAGAGTATGAGTATAGAATAATAATCATTAGGCAAAATATACTTAGTTAATGTGCGACATTACAATGTCCTTGAAGGACAACATGAGTTTACATCTACTCTTGTGGTGAATATAGAAGAAGAAAACTTGAGCTATAATGAAGAATCACCCTAAGGGATAATGAAGAACTCGAGAGTTTCAAACAAGAGAATGATACAAAATTTTAACCTTAGTTGTGAAGGAAGAGGAACCAACTTCTCCTGAATCACATGAAAGACAAATGATAAAGTTGTGAAAACTTATTCGAGATGACTTTTAGGTTCCAATGCATGAGAAAAGTGCAGTGAGGAAACCCCAACTTTCAAGGTGGATGAGACGTCCACTTGAACAACGAATCGAGAGGAATCATCAGAATTAAAAAAAATGAAAATAATAGAAAATATAAAAATATAATGATCTTGAAGATTATGTGTGTTTAAGTTGCTAATTGAGCACAATTATCGCCTCTAGAAAAGGATGGAGGCCGTAATTACTAACATCCATACTTCTGGTATAGTCTACTGACTGGAAACTGAGCAAATTCCTCGGGAGGCAGCTCGAAATTAAAGTGAAGAAGAATAAAGATTTTTTTTTCAATTTCTTAGTTAGTTTAAGTTTGTTTTTGAATAAATTTTCTTGCTTGATATCTTTTGTGTTTGGTTTTGGCAGTTTGGATTTCTCAAAGCCTTTAAGATTCAAAGCAGCTTAGGAAGCTAAAAGGTTGACCAGTTCACCAATTTAGGAGGCTTAGTAACAAAGAGGAAACCATATTCAAGCATCCTCTATTTGGAACTAAGGTCTAACCCCTCTAACACCTTTGCCTCCAGCCAGCCATATCGGAGCAACTTCTATGATCAACCTCTTAGAGAGTATCATCATCCATTTCCTTGCTTTTGTTTCACATTGAGGAATGTTTAATTCAAGCCTGGGGCATCTGGGGGAAAACACAAAAAAAAAAAAAAAAAAATTTCAAAATCCAAAGATTTGACTTTGCACCATGAAGTATTTCCTTTTAGTTGTTTGGTTGTCGCTTGCATGAGTTTTTTTCTTTTCTTTATTTTGTTTGTTTTGTGTCTCACATGAGTTAGGTTTATGCTTAGTAATGGTTCTGAGAATACTATTTGTGCTTAAATTATTTCTAGTCAAATTTGGGATACCTTGCATTTGTTTGATTTAGGACTTGAGTGTATCTTTTGATTGTGGGAGACTTTAGCTTGAATAGCCCCATTGTTTCTCAAGAAACTTTCACTAGAAACTCCTTACTTCAAAGACACAACACACACTAGAGGCCTCCCATTTATACACTTTGGCTCCAACATCTTCTTTCTTCTCAACGACCCTGGCCTTGAGACCTAACTTTCTACACAAAGGATGACACTCAATAAATAGATTTCATTGTGCCCAACTGAAAAGGAAGAAAAAGAAAACAAAAGAAAATGATACAAAAAGAAAGAAAAGAAAAGAAAAGAAAAAAAAAAGAGAAAAAAGAAAGAAAAAACAAATAAGTGAGTTTACCTGCCAAGTAGGTGCTTGGTTTTAGTTGAACGTTCGAGGTGAAGTTCATGGAAACTAAATGCCCAAATGCTTAACCAATCGGTGGGGAGTCAACCAATGGATCCCTCTATGGACGCTTTTCTAAAACCTCAGCATTATTTCCTACTTTTTTAGTTTTAGTTGTTGAACAAAAGCAAAGTTTTTATCCCGTTTTTTCTTTGTTAATTTTCTTCAAATAGAGTGAGTTGAGTTTGGTTAAAGAGTTTTGGAACCTTAGTCTATATTTGAGACCTAAACATTATTTTCTTACAATCAGTCCCTTTAGGAAAGACAGGCTTTGGAAGCAAAACTTGCTTTGATCAACAATATACCTTGAATGCCTCGCCTTTAGGGAGATGATAATTGTTTTTGGAATCCCATTTTGCCAACACATGTTTTCTTAAAATATTTCCAAGCTTTCTTAACTTGTACCAGCAATCTGCCTACCTATCTATATCTTATAAGTTATGCTCAGGTTTCTAGTTTGGGACAAGCAAAAAATTTAAGCTCGGGGGTGTGATGAATATACTTCATACTCATTTTATCACTATGTTTTACTTGTATTTTTAGTAGTTTTATAAATAAGAGATCTAATGCCTAAATGTTCAATTTGTGATTAGTCAACCATGTAGCCAACATGTATAAAACAAAGAGGCAAAGCCCAAAAATCAAGAACCATACATGTAGCAAACAGTTTACTATGCGATTTGATGTTTAGCTGCAAGATGATTCAAATGATACAAAATTTTATATGGATGGATAGGATGATTCTCAGGCTTTCCAAAAAAAAAAAAAAAAAAAAAAAAAAAAGATAATAAGCCTTATTATTCACCACGACTCCAAATGATCGCTATGACTCTTTGGTAATTGAAGGAAGAAATATAAGAGCTCGTGACCAGTTGGGAAAATTTTTACATTCAGCCTCTTTATCATAATTTCTATAGTGTTTTTCCTGGCCATATCCAGATTCTACATTTCAAGAGCTTTCCAATGGGTACCAAGAACACCAAAATCAAGTTCGATGCCAGTTATGGCCTTGCAGGTTGGTCCAGTAAAACAGAGCCGCAGTACTTTCGCGACGTTGTAGAGTCAGAATCAAAGATCCCGACAACGCAGAATGCTGTCACAACGATTAGCTGCGGCACAACTGGTTGATTTTGGTCGATTTTCATTACTTTGAGCCAAGAATTATATATTTATAAAGCTAAACCCCAAGAAGACAAAAAGAGGGCGCGCTGGCTCTATAGAAGGGACTTTGTCCACATTTGACCGCTGAGGTGGTTGAAGCTTGCAGACTGGGGAGAAGACTTCACTGGAAAATTCGAGAATCATCATTTTGATAATTTTGATCATTAGAGTTTTCTTCTTTCTTTTTCTCATGTTTTGTCCCAAGTTTATGATACAAACAAACCCTATTAGTGTTGTAACTTTGTAGTCTAGGGTTTTGTTGATTTTGACATGAATCTTATATTTATTCGTCCATTTTCCCTATTTATATTATTTCTTTTCGTGGATTGTTCATCTATTGATTCATGCTTACAGTTCTATTTACATGCTAGCTGATTTCTTGTTAATCCTGTAATATGCGGTCTTTGTGAGAACTGAGAGTAGTAAAGAACTAAACATAGATGAATCAACCTAATTAGCTTGGTAGTGTAGAAATTACCAATTGTGAGGCATGTGAGATTTTGATCTAAAGCATCTCTAATGCTTTAAAGTGCTGAGCCGGAAGATAAAGACCTAGTTGGTGTTATCCTAATTAGAGAGACTATAGATCAATTGGGCAAGAGTCACTCCTAAAAGTATTATTCATGAAACAATAGAGTAGAATTTTGATTCTAGATCTAAGAGATTGTCCACTGCACCAAGTACCTAGGAATTTAGACACACATCTCTCGTGTATCCCTTAGTTGCTAACTTCATTAGTTAGATTTAGAAATTTTAATATTAGTTTAGTTTAAATTATACTTTACTATCACAATTGTTAGTTTGGATATTATTAGGGATGTATTATAATTTGGTACTTAGCACTTACTTCTTTCCCTATGGATCATATCCGCATTTCAGGTATGGGTTTATTACTTGACAAGGGTACTTGGTGTGTTAGGCATTCCTTGCACACTTTATCGCATTATTTTAAACACAATCACGTGAAACGCCTATCATGGTGTAAGAAAGAGGGCATCTCAAATAGTATCGAGAGTTGAAGTTGGATGCAGCAGAAAGAGTACATCACCCATACAGCATAACGTCATCATTGCCTAGAGACGTGGAAGCATAATTAATCTGATGGGGAACACACCACAAAATAGTGACTAACAACATGAAGCAACACCTTCTTTCAAACTCAAAAAAGCCATCGCCGGCAAGTCTGAGTAGTAAGAGTTCTTGGTCTTTGACTCATGTGGGTGCACGTTTCGCCCATTAGCTAACCAAGTGGCATTTGCGCTGGAGTAGGAAGGAAGTTGGGCGAGCGCCATCGGGATCGCTGAAATCGAGTCAGGCGCACTTAACCGAGCGAGTAAGGTATGGAGCTCCATAAGACCGATATATCAAAGCTGGTCGAACAGTGAGAGATGGCACCACGAGGCGACACTTGCTAGAGTAACCAGCGTTTTACTACGAGGGAAGCTTATGCATACCTTCAAGCAATCAGACAAGAGTTTCTAAAGGAAACACATGATACGGCGGGTCGGGTCGCCAAGAGAAGATGAGAGAACATCGCGCATCACTGGCACCCGCCTTTTCATCGCCTAAGATGAAGGAATACGCAAGCCTGGTGCACAAGATACGCCATATGCTTTTCAAGTTGATGACCGTTTGAAGAAGGAAGTTAGTTTGTTATACCGCTTCCTTTACCCATTCCGAAAGACCATGGCGTTGCTTTTGTGATGGACTCTCATATATGTTCTTCCAGTTGAGGGTTGATCGGTTTTGGTAGTGGTAGATAAGAATACTTAAGCATGCTACATCTTCATAATGTAAAATTTCGAATGAGTGAAGTGCACAAGACATACATCTTCTTCAAGAATCTGTTAGAAGCATTTGGGATGCGTTGAGGACATAGTGAGGATCAAGAGATACGCGGCTCACAAAGCAAGCCAGTCAGGCAGACCATGGCGGGTATGAGTGTTCTCAACTACCATCACCCTCGTAATCACTGGCTGACTCGGTGAGTGAATTAGATGTTGAGGACACTCTCTCTCTGCACATACTATGTGTGATAAGGCAGTCACCAACAACCGGTTGGAATTTCTTTGAAATCGCATGCAAAGGTCTTACAATCTATAATTATGTTCAACTCACATGTGAATTATTCCTTTTGAGAAGAATAATTAATTAACCTCGCACGCCTCTCACAGTAATGCTTTTTAGCAACTCAAGTAGACGTGAGCTCCAATGCTGCTGCACAAGTTTGGGCGGGCGGTCGCAATATTTACTTGATGAAGCTCGAGACAACCTTGATAAGGCAAGTAAACACATGAAGAAATATGCGGACAAAGGCAAGAGACCTTTGGAATTTGAGGAAGGGGAGAAGGTTCTGTTGAAGCTAACTCCTCAAATTTTGAAGAAATCCAAAATAAGTAGTTTCAAAGAGGCTTGATCCCATAGTATGATGCATTGTCCCTTTGAAATTGTGGTTTACTGGGAACGTGGCTCAAGTTGAAGCTACCTTTAGAGATCGGGGTTTCACCACATTCCATGTAAGCTTTTGGCTTCTTATCACTGGACCTACCATAGAGGGGTAAACAATCAACTGGGTGATCGTGGTTGAGTTCACAGATACTGTAAGCATCCTACAGATATGAAGACAAAGCAACCTGGAAGAACAAGTGGATTGAATATATTGAATGATTTCATCATCAAGTTCGAGAAGGGTGCTACTGCGGGTGAACCGCCAAATTCGATCAACGAGGCACAGGCGATCAAGTCAACGGGTGATGTCACTTACCTGAAGGGGAGGGTTTGCAGCCCCTCGGTCGATAGACCTAGTTCCACGCGGCATGAGGGCGCGCCGCCTCGGCCCCCATGCGCCATCAAGAGACTGGGCAAATCGAGGACGCGTCGCTAACAAGATGAGAAGCTTCAGAGCGCAGTGCATGCCAGGCTGCCACATGAGAAGGCAAGGACACATCTGGTTGGGACGCCGATAAAAGCTGGCGGCACTCAACACGCTTAGAGGAGCTTAAAAGGGACACTTGAAGGAAAGCGTGATCGTATGAGAAGCGCTTTATATAGCACGAGACGTGGGTAAGAAGTTTTATACCTGGAGCTGCGAAGAGTTATCATGCGCAAGCAAACAAGTGATCTCAAACATGCTATCCCATGGTCCATAAAAATTACCACATCAGAAGGATTTGCAGTGGTCAAGGTATTAGGGAGTCTGATCTTAGCAAGACAATTAGTTCAGAAGGATTCAAGAGGTTGGTCATGGTGATTGAACAGAAGACATGAAAGCTAGAGGTGGATTCTAACGACTAAAGCAGAATTCATCTCGAAAGCAACCTATATAAAGGGGTTCCAGGCCCAATCTATTAATTAATTGAGTAACTGATCCATAGAACACTGATAACCATGGTTTCGCCGCAAACAGCTCAGATTTTATAAATAAATACAGTCAGACAGAGTCCTCAGACGATGTGCTCAGGAGAACGCGAGTACACTGGAGAAGGGCAAAGTTTAGCAGTTCTAGAGCCACACATCAGTTTACTAAATTAAGGCAAAGAATGTACCACAACAAAAAATTAAGAACCATTCTTCAAGACTTCGATGTCTTTCTAATAGATGTGGTCATACATTTTTAAGATCCCAAATCGCATAAAAAGTTATGTTCATTGGATGGTCTTGGAATGAATATAATTAATCTATGTGGTGTACATATATATAAATTAAGGCACAAAGAAAGTTAGAAATTAATTTAATAAAAAAAGCTTACAAATTGTATATAACATAAAGGTCTACGCGATGCCTAGCTCAATTGTCGAGTGTTAAAAATTTTGTGTGATCCAAATCGCTTTAATTGTCAAAAAATTTGTAAAATATGTTTTCCCATTTTTAGTAATGAAATCATTTGACTCATAATTTAATATATTAAAAAGCACTTATATCATTTAGCTAATTATTAGGATACAAACAGAGCATATCCCATTTCTAAAATTTGTTTAAAGATGAGGTAATATATATATATATATATATATATATATATATATATATATATATATATATATATATATATATAATTTATAAATCTTTGCTCTTTTCCTTTTTAATTTTTTGGTATTAGATTTTAAAATAAGAAAGTAAACATACTTTCAATATGATTCTTAAAATTGCATTTAATTAAAAAGTGAATTTGAATTTGACCTAAATTCTGATGGTAGGTTGTTTTTTACAGAAGTAGGGTCACAAACTTAACAACATAAATTTAAATTTGAATAAATGAAAAATAAATATTTTAATTTGAAGGTTAAATATGAGATGATTCTAATTTTAGAAAACTAGTTTAACACATTCAAGACAATAATATGTGTAGGTTTACTTAAGGGCTGTTTTTCCAACTAGATTCGGAAGGTTTCTTTGCTGGCCCTGAAGTCGGGACAGAGACACCATGATAAGATAACTGATTCAACACACTTTGGACAAAATATTCACAGACATCTTAATGAAAAACAAACACTTAACAAAAAACAAGCAAACATGAAATTAAGGAGAGACAATTGAGAATTAAAAAAACAAACCAAAGCAAGGACTAAAGAGTTCAATTGTTTTGCCGTTGTTAAAAGGAAAGAGATGCCCGAGATGATACATATAATTGGTCCAGTAGTTTCCTCGGCTTCACCCGGCCAAATACGCGGTTCTGAGAGAGAGGGGGACTAGACGGAGAAATTAGTAGAGAGAATATATATTGAGTAGTACGGTATCATTTTTTAGATTTATACGTTTCTTTCGCTTAACTTCTTTGTTCATGAGTATTTTGTAATAGTTTTTCATACTGGTGAGTATCATTTCTGAAAGTGAGAGTTGTGCTAGTTGGGCTCCAAAACAGTTTATAGATTTTAGAAATTGAAAGAAATATGTCCTGTATGGTTCATGTTTTTAAAACGGTTATCGAGAATAAAATTTGAAAACACAGAAAATACCATTTAGTTGTTCTTTGAAATGATTCAGATTCTCTGCTGTGTTATCTGTGGTTTTTCATACCCAAAAAAAAAGGAAGGTTACTTTAGGTTTACACAATAAAAATAACCTAGAACCAAACTTATTCTGGCTTATTTTTTCACTTATTTTCAAAACAAAAAATAAGTTTCAAAACAAGAAACAACAGCTCCATGCAACTTCTATATTCTTTTTGTTTTCAAATGTCTATTACCTCAAATTCCTTTCTTCAATTGTCATTTCATTAATGTAGCTAATCCTTCTCACTAGATTTCGAGCAATTTGCTTAAGAAGCCTCGTCACCACACATTACAACAAGACCAAGATAACAAGGTGTTTTGAAAAAAAAAAAAAAAACAACATGATGAAGTCGTGAATTTTGGACAAACTTTCTGTCAAATTGGTCGTTTCGAGTTCAAACCGGTTGGAGAGGATCACTGGCGGCATCCGTGAAGACGCCACGTTCGGCCTTTTAAAGAAACTCCTCGTAACCACCACCGCTCCAGAGATTAATGGATGATTTCGAGGGTTCGAGACCATAATGGGAACAATACTATGGCTGAATCCTCTAGAAATGAAGAAGGAGAGTTTGATGGATGCGCCCTGACCTTGGCGGCTGTGGAGGTGGTGGCGGTGTGGCTGGGTCCCAGACTGGTCCTTTTGTTCATTCATCCATGGCTTCACCGTAAAAACAAACCACAAAACAACTCGCTTTTAACATAAGATGGGGAGAAACCCGAGGGAAAAGAAAAACAAAAGACTATCAAAGTATATTGTGTACTAACCCTACAACATATAGTAATAGTATTTTTAAAAGGAGGTTGTTAGCATTTTTCTTTTGGCAACATGTGAGCTTTTCTTATTTTGATAGGGAAAAGGATTCTTTTCCAATAGAAAAAGTCAAATATTTTCACTTTTCTATTCAGAACTTTTTAAAAATTTCATCACAGCCAGAAAATTTTAAAAAACAAATTATTGTCGAAATAGCTTTCAAGATTAAGTCAAATAACAAACCACACCTTCACTAAACTAAATATATTTTATACAAGAAAACATTTCCTGTTTCCTAACAGAATTCCATCTAGTCAGAATCCAACCGAATACCCAGTGGCAGTCAATAGAAAGTTAGAAACCTATAATTAAAACTTCCCGCAATTGCACTTAAATTACAAGGTAGGGCTTAATGAAACCCGCTGATAACTAAATATGAAGAAAATAAAAGAAAACCATTTTAATCACTCGCATTATATCCCCTCACCGCCTTGCCACCAAAAACCCAAAAAAAAAAAGAAAGATAAAATTCAATAATAAGCCGATGACTTATGAGTTTATGGGTAAAATCCAATATTCTTCGCCCGAGCCCTTATTTAAAAAATATATTACAATTTGAAAATTTTCACTCAATACAGTTTTTCTCAAGATCCAATAAACCGGATTGATTGACTCTGATAGAGATAGTAGTACCTTGAACTCGTGTAAATCGACCTGAACACTTTAGAGGATTGACTCATCAATGATCTTCCGCAAAATGATTATAATCTTACAAGAAGGTGATCAAAGTCGGTATAATGTAAATCACCGCTTTAAATATTGAAATTTTAATTTAGGTGAATTAATCGGGTTTATACCATGTTCGTTTCACAAATGGCATAAATGATCTAATTCTTATATTTTAAAAATAAACTAACAATTGTAATTTAATTTATTTTTTAATTAAAATCTTCAAAAATAATAAGGTAGTGTTTCAAATAAATATGGATTTGTCTTTACATAAAAGTAAGGAATTATTTAGAACCATATATATAATTGTTTTTCTTTTTACATTTATCACTGTATTATTCTATGATGTTTTTACAAGGATTCTAGCTTATTTAGAAACCCATAAACCAATCCGTTTTCTTCATTCTTTTACCATTTGTGTCAAGTTTTAAGGGCAAAATCATATTTTTATTAAAAATTACTTTTGCTGTAACACCCATCTTGTCATCACATTATCATTAAAATTAATCTAAATTAAATCTTATTATTGTTAATTTAATCAAAATTAAGATATATTTAAAACAAAATTAATTATTATTCTGAACTTGCAAATCCCATTATTTTGTCTAAAGGACTACTATAAAATTGGTATTTTACTTCTATAACTGAATAATCTATATAACATACAAAGCAATGGTAGTGATCGAATTTTTACTCTAATCTTATTTGTGAGTGCAATTCATTCATTGCCGAAGGAATGATTAGACTTTACACTCTCTATTCTTGTATTAATAAATTTATATAAACTTTAAAAATAAATCATAAACTCATTTCTTTCACTCTAAAAATAAAAACTCAACAAAAATATATATATTCTCATATTAACATAGTCGCTGAATAGGTAGGTGTTTTCAATTTTATTATTATCATCATTATTACTATGACTATCATCATCTTCTTAATTAATCCATTTCTTTATCTTTACTTCTTTATTTATTTTAGAAACTGGAATTGAGTTTGGGTTTCTTTATTTTTACTCTAGAAAATAAAGAAAAAGGAATAACAAGGAAATAGCTACTGAGTTGGGTCCTAATAAACTCTACTTATTGACTTTCAACACAGCCTCAAACAAACTACACTGACAATGGGCTTTAATTTAAACTACAAATTTCTGATAGTCCTTGTATATAGTTAAAGTTGCAAGAAAAGGCCCACAATCCAGGAACCTATAAATGCGTAGTTTGGTATTAAAGTAATCAGTATATTAACTTAAAATCTATTCATTAATTGTGATTTTAAAATTCTCAACTTTAAAATCATAATTTATAATATAGTTTAAATTGATTTTAAAACCATAAATGATAAATACAAGCTTTTAAAAGTAAAATATTAGTTTAATAAATATTTTAAAAGTATATATATATATATATATATATATATATATATATATATATATATATATAAATAACTTACAAACGCGCAACTTCCATAAGGCCTTCCCACTTTGTCGTGAACTCGGGTCCCTCTCAAAAAGTCTAAGACAGTTTTTCTATTATTGCCATATTTTATCTTCCAAAGGCCAAATATATTTATCTAAAAATATATTTATATCATGAAGTTCACATTCTGAATTTGGTATCATAATGCAAAACTGTATGTTACAATCTTTTCTGAATTGATGGGATATTTGGTATCTTTGATAAGTTATAACCGTAGCAAATAATTAGTATTTGAGCCGATCCGATGTCTGGTAGTTACGAAGTTGATTTGTAGTAGAGTACGGCTTGTAAAGAAGCGCTGATTAGCAATAACCACTGAATATTACACTTATATATAAATATATTGCACGTATATATAGAAAAAGACAACACTAATTTTTTAAAAGACAAATGTTACCTTAGCCTCTACAATTCATTTTCTATATAGCATTGATTTTTTTTTTTTTGGGGAATAAATTTTTAAGTATGATTTAATTTATATCACATGACTACAAATGAAATAGTAAAATTTAAATTCTATTACATGGATAAATAATATTCTTAAAAAATTTCTAGATGAATATCGAATTTACTAAAAGTAATAGATTATTTTATCATGGTCCATAAAATATATAAAAAATACACTATAGTTTCAAGATTAATAAACCAAATCAATAGACTTAACACGACAACCCTTCTCCATATTCTTCAGGTCTATTTAAATGGTAAATTTTATTTACCACTGGAAGCTGTATGGCAATGAGCAATAAATAATTTTAATAGCCCATCATGCTTAGCTCATGTTGTAAAGTGCTGAATCGCCACAAAAGGCAGGTGATAGTAGGGGGATTAGAGTCCTATACATAGTTTTCCTCACATTGTAATCAAATATTTAATTTGTATAGAAAAATGATTTTTTTATAATATAATTCTAAGAAGACATGTAAAATTTACATTTATAGTCTAACAAGTAATGAGAGTCAATTTTTTTATAGTTAAGCACTTTAGTTATAATGTAGAAAACCCTTCCATTGAGATCACTCAAAACTTGGGATCCTTCTCCTTCATATATGCCCTACCTTTTTTAAATGTTGAATGTTCTACCACGAGCTAAAGATGATAGCAAAGAGACAAGAAGTTATTACACTATTAAAATAATTAAAATATTATTTTCTGAATCTTTCAAGACAACTGAGGGTTCAGATTTGGCCAAAGTAGATTACATGTACTCCGCTCTTCTCCCTTTTGATTCTTCCCACTGCACCGATTGGGGTGGGAAAATGTTATACAACAAAGACATTTAAATGGACATTTATTGGTTTTTACTCCCTTACGCTATACACTCCATTATCATATTAATCTCCTACCGCACTTCTCATAACATGTCGGGCGGATCCACCTCTTCAACACGCTTTCTGGCGCCCGAGGTTTATCTTCGTGTCCAAGTCACACCTTCCGCTTGCTCACGAGATTGTCGAGTCAGCTGCCGCTTCAATCTTCGCCTCGTTGAGCTGGGTTTCATCATCTTTCGCGCCTCAGGTGCCTTATCTGAACTCCACACGCATCTCCCGCGTAATGCCCTAAAAGTAACGTAGCGCTTATAACAGCGTTTATGGTATAAAAATAAGTTAAATTGTATTTTTTCCTGAATTTATGTTATTAAAGAACAAAAATGATAAACCCAGAAACAAAATAATTAAGGTTGTAAATTGTAAAATGTCAAAATGAGGACCTAAGGGTTATAAATGAGTAAGTGTATATGCTAAAATGGAAAATTTGATGAAATGAAAGACAAAAGAAGGACCAAACATAAAAAAAAAGGAAAAACAGAGAATAAAATGTGTAGAGTCAAACATGTTTATGAAGGATGTGAATTGAGACCAATTTTGGTCTTAGAATAGAGAGAGTTTTCTCATTTGGGTAAAGAGAAGAGAAGGACATGGTTTAGAGAGGTTTGCCGGTATCTCTTCCATCTTGGTTTACTTTAGTATCAAGTTACAACAAAAGTTATCAAGCTTAGCGGAAGAAATTAGTGAGAAGGCACGAATCAACCCCACCCCAATGCTTTTCTCATTGCTCCCATCACTCATCATGTGGTAAAAAGCCAAAGGCTTCTCTTCTCCCCTCCTCTCCCCCTCTCCCAACCCACTAAAAATGAATGATAGAAACCCCAAATCAGGAATAGAAGGTTTCTTAATAATGATAAGTTTTGAAGTTGTTTTGGGTTAAGTTTCAAAGTGCTTTTGTGGTTAGAATTGGTTTTGAAGAATTTTATAAAGGAAATGCTGGGGTTTTAGAGAGATGCTATCAAAAATTTTCAAAACCCATGTTTGGTTTGCCATAACTGGTCATCATTCAAATCTTGGTTATTCAAATTTCATAACCAGACTCTAGAGAACAAATCTCTTTGAAATGAGTATATCCAAATTTGGACCTCATTGACCCAAATTCACAAAGTGAGGTCCTCGTTTTCTTCAGCAAATTATGGTTCACTTGATATGTTTTTGGTATTTAGGCCATAGGAGTTTTACCATTTAAATTGAGTGATTCAAATTTCTGGATTATAAACTAGACTTCTTAGGAGAACAAATATACTTGAAATAAGTGTGTATTCAAAATTAATTCTCATTGACCCAAAATTTGTCAAAGTAGAGGCTTTCATTTTGGGCAAATTTTGGTTCGGGCCTTTGGTACATTTTCAAGAGTTTAGAATACCTTGGTATTTAGGCCATAAGTTGAGTTTCACTCATCCAAATTGAGTGCTTCAAATTTTTGGATAAACTAGAGTTCTAAGAGAACAAATCTCTTTTAAATAAGTGTATTCAAATTTGGACCCCATTGGACCCAGAAATTAGCCAAAGTGAAGCTCTATTTTCGGGCAAATTCTCGATTCCATTTAAACACAAAGAAGAATTCCAATTGTTGGAACATATCTCTATGCTTTAATGCTCTAAATTTGATGACTCACTGAATAAAATATATTTATAGGGGGAACAATGGATTTGAAAGAAGTTGGGCAAAATATGGTCTATCTGCTCCTAGAAAATTTTACTTTAAGGAAGTTGGGTAAAACAACCTCTAACTAGAAACCTAAATAGTCAACTATTGTTCTCTAATTGTGACAGGATTAGGTTGGTGACGAGGAAGCCCACTCCAAGAATGTGATTTCGAGGATAAGAACCGAGGAGCTGACAACCTTTTTGAGTTTGTTCTGGTACTCTCTTATTTCGTTTGTGATTGTTGGTTGAAATGATTTTCAAGAAAATCGTATATGTGATTTGTTTGCTACTGGGAAAAAAATTGATTTCAAATGCATTATAAACATGAGGTCAATGTATTATTTGGTATATAAATGTATATACAATATTGTAAATTACAGATTTGAGTTTTAACAATAATTCTTGTTAGAATGTTATTCAATATATTATTTGAGTTAAGGATATATTAATATACTCAATAATGGTCAAACTAGCGCGATCGTGAATTAAATGTGTTTAGTACATATCAACCAAATCTCAAAGAGATGCAAGATTTTAGAGTGTACGTATTAATGATTTTCAACAACTACCACACTCAATGTAACGTAATAAGAGAAGCTTTTCATCGTCTACAAACAATCAGAGACTATGCCGATGATCTGCTATCCCCAGTAAAATCGAAAAGAAATGGTTAAATTACATACAAAATTATAAGTAAAATGTGTGAAATAATGATTTGAGTTTGAATGAAATATTGTATATGAAATTGTATAAAGTGATCAAATGATTTGCAAATGAAAGTAAATAAGCGCATATATATATAATGTATATTGCATGGATTATTGAAACTGGGTGCCAAAACATTGTTTTAGAAAAACTACATATTTATGTTTAATTGAAATGAAGAGAGACTATATAGAACCACTAAACACCTAAAAAATGTTTAGCGCATTGTTTTTATTATTATTACTCGCCAATGGAGAGTGACTAGGAATAAGTGCAAAGACTGTAGGAGTTCAGAGTTACCATCGACCGCGGAGTATAAGTAAACGCTTCGTCTTTACGTAGACACATATTTCATCCCATGCATTATTTGATCATTTTGTAATGAAACAAGAAATGTATAAGAAGTTTTCATGGGAAGAACATATTTGATTTATTTGTGGAGATGAACTCCTGGAGATAATGCTTTTGTGGTAAATGATAATATTGAAAGGGCATACATGTCTATTGAATGAAAGTGTTAATTGACAAAACGGTGGCCTACTTTAACCAAATGATTAAAAGTATACATTTATTTATAGTACAAAGATTCGAAAATGTATATATGGTGTAAACCAGTTCGCCCCCATCAGTTTGCAATCCAACCCAGGGTACGGAAGTAATACACCCTAAGGCTCAGATGGTTAAGGTTGGGCACGCCCATCCTCCCCATTTGCTCGTTTGGAAGTCAATTACATGATGCCAACGCGGATCGGGTTCAAAATCACCCACATGAACGTCGGGTCTCTCACATGAATGCCACGGTGTCGAGTTATCCCATTCCACTAACCCCCTTAGCATCGTTTCAAGCTATTGTGGTTGGAATGACGCTAAAATCCTTAGTTGTTGTGCATTGTAAAAAGCCATTGTCCAAAACCCGGGGGTCCGTTGACTACCCGTCAACCCGCGGAATCTAGTGATATCTGTTACCCACGCCACTTAGAGAAAACCCATGCAGTCTCCCTTTGTAATGTGGAGCTCTACCCAAAACCAAGACTCATGATATACCTGTCCCAAATAAATTCAATATATACACAATATATATCCAATACGTCACTGGGCCTTACAAAACAAGACTAATGTACATGCCAACTATGAAACCAACTATATACCCAATACATACAAGAGTTAATATTTTTATTTCTAAATAATAACATATATTAAAACTTAAAGAGTTCTACATGTACAATCATCAAAGCTACACCCGCTTTCTTCAAGACTCAACCTCTTTGGACGAATCGCCTCGCAAGACGCCTCCCCACTTAAAATAAAAGGTCCCATGGGGTGAGCTAAAGCTCAGTAGGAGAATCGCCTTGCTGGCCATCACCACCTGGGCAAGCAATGTTCAGTAAACACACATTCAAGCAAATGCATGATCCTACTGAATGTCTGACTCGTGATCCCAGTCTCACCGACTTCTCACACTCGCCGTTTCATATGTGAGAATTATTAATTTATTAAGGCAACTCATGAATATATATATCAATCGGGTCGTCCAACATCGATATATATTAATTGTTTGTGACTACCGGCGAATAAATATCAACCGGGCCGCCCGACGGTTGATATTTCGCTTGTGACTACCTCGGCGAATAAATATCAACTGCCGCCCGACGGCGTTGATTTATTATTTAGTTTGGACTACCTCGAGAATTTATATTTTGCATTCTCAACCTTCAAGGCTTCTCTGTGGAACACTCATCTCATGCACTATTCATATTCCTGTGATGTAGTTGCATATGAATGCATGTATGCCAGTCTAAATCTACTTAAATCACATGCAAATATATATACGAATATATTTACATAAAACTGTGTAAATCACAAGCACATCAAAATTAGCCTACTACACGATCATACACGAGCAATTTAATTAAATACCGCCAACACGACTTCACAAAAAATATATATTGACTATTCGGAATAGTGAAACCTCTTACTATTCTAAAATTCAGGAAACACTGTTCACTTAGTGAACCTGCAATTCACGGCCATTCTTCGCCCAAAGATACCAAGCAAACATTTATACAAATTAAACAAAACCACACCCAAACAGCCACATGAAAAACAAAGCAATACGGCTGCACCTTGCTCAAAGAAAAAATCTGATCACAACTTTGTAATTCATATTTGGGACCGATCAATGCCCATTCCTGACTCCTTTATCATCTCAAGCATAATTTATTCCATAAATTACCATATAAACACCCCACTCACCCCAGCCACTCTGACCGGCCCAAGAATGTCTAAAAATTTCACAATTCCGGTCCCCATGTTTTCAGGGACCGATCAACCACCCATTCCCCGATTACATCACATGCATTTAAATGCCAAATTTCACACAAACAGCTCCTAGCATTCTCGGGATAAATACGACTCTAACAAAAATCAAATAAATTCCCACACCGTCCCATGTTTTGGGATCGATCAAACGCCCCTCACGGCCCTCGTTAAACTAACTCAAACATCTAAAACCCTTAAATGGGAATAAAACGCGCAAATAGGAGAAAACTACCTCTTGAGCTGTCGCCAAAACTCTGGCAAACCCGGGTGGTCCACACGCTGCAGTCCATCACAGAGAACGCTTCCTTTGCCCGGTCGCCAACGGTCATCTCCGCGATTTCTCTAGAGAAATGCCCACTTCCTCTAAGAGCTCACTTGGAGCTCACCGCATCAAAAAAAAATGGCTTCCAATGTTTTGCTTTTGGCCTAATTGAAGAAGATTAGAATGACTATTGACTATTTTGTTCTAGTCACTTAAAATCAAATTCCATAATTACCATTTTGTCCCTCTTTCTCAGATTTGATATTCGACACTATCCCGGCCGTCCATTTTCATCATTTCTCTACTCATACCACATATGGTACCAAGTGTAGGGGTGTAGGGGTGTATAAGAGTACCAAGTGTCACACTGAAATATTTTGGAGACTAAAATATGAAATGAGAAATTATGTAACCTGATCGGTATTAAACCAAGGCACAATGGTCATTGCTAAATGGATGCGAAATTAAATCAAAATTTAAAAGGTAGATGGGCCATAGTGGAATTGAATAAGTTGCAGTTGCAATAATGAAGATGAGGGCTAGTTGCAATTTATGATAAGTTGATATTTTAATAAAGAGGAAAATAAAAGCCAAAATTTCATTTGGTCTCCAATTTGGCTTGTAGGTGAGAAAAGAAAGAGAGCCAAGAGAGGAGGAAGAGAAGAGGAAGAAGGAGGAGGAGAAGAGCAAGATCAGGTATGTGTTTGATGTGTTTGCCTTAGTGTATTTGGATTTCTAGGGCTTGGGTATGAGATTAGTTCTCCTTTGATCTAGGTTTTTTGTGCAAGAGCACATTAAGCCTTTGATTTGTGGGGGTTATGTGAGTAAAACCCCAATTGATGTAAAGAAAACTTGGAATCATCAAATTACATGATGTTTAAAAGAATTGGTGAACCTTAGGTAGTGTTCTTGGATTTTCACCTAAGGTTTTGGGTTTGAGTTCCAAAACACCCAATTCACATGTTGTGGAGTTGTTTTAGATAAATTCAAAGTTGGTTTTTGAGGTATTATGAATTATAGAAGTTATATGGAGTGAATTGGCATCAAAAGTGGGAGAAATAACAAAATCTGGGCATTTCCTACCGGTAGGACTTTGCTTCTGGTCATTTTTGGCCAAGTCCTACCGGTAGAAGTTAAGTCCTACCGGTAGGACTTGTTCTGGTTTTCCTGTTTCGACCAGTTTTCGTATTTCGGCCATAACTTCCTCATTTCTTATCTGATTTGAGTGATTCAAGTGGCTACATAAAATAGACTTCAAGGAGAACAAAACTTAAGAAGTATGAATCGTCTAATTCTTATCCTAAGTTGCCCAAAAATTCACTCAAAGTGGGGCCATGTGCAAGAAAATTCCTGCATCAGCTTTGGACATAGAGTAGTCGGGTTGTTTTCGAGCGTAGCGAGGTTTGGTGCTCCGGGTGGGTGATTCAGTTGGAATAAGAACCATAGCACCTTAACTTTAAAGGAGTATGAAGATTGTGACTAAGTCTAGGAAGTACGTTAAGTTATGCGATTAATTTGCCGGCGTATTAGTTTGAGTTGTAGGTTAAAGTAAAGGCGGGATAAGTGTGGAACGGTGCTCAAGTTAAGCAAGTGAGTGTTCTAAACTCATTTTCTAAATACTAGTGTATTATTATTATTATTGTACAATTGCTTTACACTTTGGTATTTATGGTTTTGAATGCAAACCATTTTCAAGAAGCAAGCAATGAGATAAAAAGCAAGCAAATGGTTTTGAGTTAAACCATTTTGAAAAGCAAGCATTGGTTTTAAATTGTAAAACCATAATTAAGCAAGCAAGCAAGTAAGTAAATGGTTTGAAAAGTTAATGACAATGACAACTAAGCGAATGGTTTGAATAATTAAACCATTTTCAAGCAAGCCGTATTAAATGGTTTCAAGTGTAAAACCATTTTACAAAGAGAAAGCAAGCAAGCAAGCAATGAAGGTTGTGAAAACAAGGCCTTCCTAGTTTAAGCAAGCAAGCCGGTCGGAGAACATCCCGTACGTGCCGCGGTGAGGGTGTTAAGAAGTTTCATACATGCATTGTAGTTTTGCGAATTCGGCAGAGCAGGACATATCTGTTCAAAGGGAGACAGGCGTAACGCGTCACGGGGGGGTATATAAGGTTATGAGCTCTAACTTCAAGTATGTTGATGGCGAGCAGGGGTCAATTTCACCATATTCATAGGAAAATGAAAAAGGTGGCCTTGGACAAAGGTCCTTCCAAACAGTGGAGCATGGAAATTCCCGTGTTCACTAGGGCATGATAAGTAAAAATAGGCCTCCATTGGTTGATGTTTTACAAACGCAATGGTTGAAAAATCAACCATTGGTTCTGATTCATAAAACTTCAGGAGGTTTTCAAAGCAAGCGGTTGAGCCCGAGGCTCCTGTTTAGATTTCAAAACGATCGGTTGAGCCAAGCTCCCGTGGGGTTTTATTTTCAAAGCATCGCGGTTGAGCCAGAAACGTTTTATGAAAAAGTTTGAAACTTTAAGCAAAGGATTTGAAAGTTTTAAGAGACTTTTCAAACAAGATAAAGCAAGCGAAAGAAAAAGTATAGAAGTTTTATAAACTTCTAAGCAAGCAAGAAATAAGAGTTTTACAAGCTTTTAAAGAAAAGCAAAACAAAGCTCAAGCAAGTATTAAAAGTTTCATAAACTTTTAAAAGCAAGCAAGTGAAAAAAAAAGCAAGCAAAGAAAAGTTTTGAAAACTTTTAAAGCAAGCAAAGCAAAGAAAGGCTTACGGAGAAATAATTGTAAAGAGAGTTTTACATTTTAAGATGTTTCAGGAAAAGCAAAACCTTTATAAAGCATACACTCCTTGACTCGTTTAGCTCATTATTTTGTATTTAAAACTATTTTCGGTACGGTGCTCGAGCTATTTGAGCCTGATAAGTTAGTCGACATCGGTTTAAGTGTTATTGTATTAGTAATATTTTGTAAGAACATACTTTGAATTTGTATATGGAACATGTATGTGTACATAATTTAGTGTGATGGGAATGTGATGGTAGTTTGCCATATTTTGGATATAGTGTAAATTGGATGTATACGAGATTTGGAATTGGAGCTATGTCACGGCCAGTCGTGCTGCTGCGAAGTTTTTCATTGCTAAGATTTTACCAAATCTAAGTTATAAAGAAAAATTTTATAGGAGGGTTTAAGCAAGCTGTACGACCGCTTCACGGGGATTTCTAGTCGTTAGAGGTAGCAGTGGGATTTGTGGGTGGCCGGCTGCGCTGCCGCCCGGTAGGGTGGGGGGGTGTGTCGAGGGGTGGTATCGGAGCGGGTTGTATATAATAGCCTAGGACTTGAAATCGATGCACCACGCAGGTGGTATCGAGCATAAGTAATGGCAACCATGCATGTTTCCAACTTAGAGTACATACATATCAAGTGATTCAAAGTATTAAATGGTTTATTTTTGGAAATTACGGCCTTTATTAATCGGGAAGGGACGTAGAGGTCGATCTGGGGAGGTAGTTCGGCGGTGTGCGGCGTCTGAGAATACGAAAGGGATGAAGCCGAGCGTAATAGGTTCCACTCATCTGAATCAACCTCAAGCGAGGTGGACTCGACCATACGCCACGAAGAACTCAAGTGCAGGGAATGTTTCACAGCGAGCAAATTAGCACAGATTGCCGCAGAGATAGTAGCAATAACTGACGAAGCGGCCCGATGCGCCTCCACACATACCTAGAGAGGCCATGGAAAGAGCCAAAGTCGATAGAGAGTACAAAAGCGGGGCGCCAAGCCATATAGTGGCAGTGGTGATCAGAAGACTGGTTGTGGTTAGGCAGGAGTAAACAAAGTTTATGGAGTTATGGGAACACGGATGAGCAAAGGGTCTTGTTTTCCAGTTTTCTAATGGAAGACAGGGCTAAAGATTGGTGGGATGCCGTAGAAAGAAGGTATCCTGATGGAATAGCATGGGACCAATTTCAACAAGAATTCACTGACCGATCCTTTCCTCAAAGTCACAAGGATTCAAAAAATTGAGGATTCTTCCAAGTTAGGAAACGAGGAAGAACATGTCGGTATCAAGTATGAAGAAATTCTGAACTAGTTAGGTGGTTCCATACGTTCAAGCAGATGAAGTCCTGAAATGCAAGAGGTTTTTATCAGGACTACAGCACAGGATCAGAGTGCATTTGTCGATTGGTCCGCCGGGAATGGGTTGGGGACTTAGTTGAGGCCGCTCGAGAGTTGAGCCAAAGCACTCTGACAATGCTTGGAGTAGGCGGGAAAGTAGGTAAGAGGAATTCACGAGGCCACGTCCCAGCAAAGCTCGGGGGCGATGCAGTGAAAGAAGCAGAGTAGAGGTTATAGAGTAGGGTGCGGGTCGAGCTATCTACAGTGAGGATGAGTGGACCCCGGTTGCTAGCAGTGGCACAGAGTATTCCTCCCGTTTGTCATGTAATGAAGCGACACCATGGGTGCATGAGATTCGATGCGAGGTGTTTCAACGTGGCGAAGGCCATTTATTGGGAGTGTCCTCGGTGATTGGTGCGGAGACATCGATGGCGATCCCCAGCCACCGTCTGGAGATGAGCGCCTGGAGTCGTGAGGGGCTCGGGCGGAGGGCGGCACGGCCGTAGGCGAGGTGGCCGTGGTAGAAGAGTAGAGCGGTGCGGGGGATGACGGGAGCCCTTTTCGGGCGGAGTATATCTTTGTGACTCGGCAAGATGCAGTGCGACTCGGATGTAGTCAGGTATTATTTCTATTCTTGAGGCATGATGCCTGCAGCCATTGGAGCCAGGAGGCTGCGCATTCCGTTTGCATCTAAGCCATTCCCAGATGGGTACGGATAGAACCCAACCACTAGAGGGTGTGTGAAGAGTTTCCATATTTGGAGATCCATTACCATGACGAGTAGTCGAGAGTCAGTAGAGTTGATTGAGGGCGGGAGTTCCAGTCGGATCTGTAACTTAGATGAGGGACTTTGATGTGGTTCTCGGCATGGATTGTTTGTCTCTTGCCGACCTAATGATTATTATAAAAGGAAGTAAAAATTTGAATAGGCCGGGAAGTTGGGTGATGGGATTCGGAGGATTACGTAGAGTTATCTTCTTGCTTATGATCTCGCGTGACGGCCACGGAAAATGCGTATGGGTTAATAAGGTTATCTAGCTTATGGTGGAGACGGGAAGGAGGGACTATATTGGATGAGATTCAGGTTGATAGTTGGATGTGTTCCCGGGGATGATATCGCGGGATACCTCGAGAAAAAGAGTGGAGTTCACCATTGATTTAATCCGGGGGCCCGAGCCACATTTCCGTTTCCTGCAGCATAGGATGGCTCCTGCGGGAGTTAAGGGAGCTTAAGGCTCGGTTAGAAGAATTGTCGGTAAAGGGATTTATTGGGCCGAGCATATCATGGGAGCTCAGTTCTCTTCGTGAAAAAGAAAGATGGGAGTTTGCGGTTATGTATAGATTACAGGCAGTTGAACAGAGTTACCATCCGCAATCAGTATCCACTCCCTAGAATTGATGAGTTATTTAATCAACTCCAAGGATCTCGAGTATACTCCAAGATAGACTTGAGGTCGGGATATCATCAGTTGAGAGTTCAGGAGAGTGATGTACCCAAGACTGCATTCAGGACAAGCTACGGGCATTATAGGTTTGGTGATGCCATTTGGTTTGACTAATGCCCCGGCAGCTTTTATGGATTTGATGAGCCCAGAGTATTCCGGCCCGTGTTGGATGGGTTCGTCATAATTTTTATTGATGATATCACTTAGTGTATTCAGGTAGTTCGAGAGGAACATTGAGCACACGGGGATTGTACGGACCTAAGGGAGACGGTTATATGCCAAGTTGAGCAAAGTGTCGAGTTTTGGCTCGGCTTGGTGGCATTCCTTGGTCATGTAATTTCGAAGGGGGTGAGTGTGGATCCCGAAAATAGAAGCGGTGGTAAGTGGAAACCACCAAGAATGTCGAGGTCGAAGCTTCCTTGGTTTGCGAGGGTATTATAGGAAGTTTGTTGAGGGGTTCTCCAAGATAGCAGCCCCACTGACCAAGCTGACAAGGAAAGATGTCAAGTATGATTGGTTAGATGCATGTCAAAAGAGTTTTGAGGAGTTGAAGGGAAGATTGACTTCAGCTCCAATTCTAGCTTTACCCAATGGAAAAGATGGATTTGAGTTCATAACGAAGTACTTGGGCGAATATAGTTTGTGTTTTAATGCAAATGATGGATGAATTTTATCTTATCTCATTATTAGAAACATGAGAAATTAAAAATAGGCTTAGAGCTTGTGATCGTGTTTGCAACGAAAAATATGGAGACATTATTTATGTGTTCCTTGTAGGATCTTCACAGTCATAAAAGTCTTCCAATATATTTTCACCCAAAAAGGAAGTTAAACTGAGGCAAGAAGAGCGGCTTAAGTTGATTAAGGACTACGACTGTACTATCGAGTACCATCCAGGAAAAGCTAATGTCGTAGCAGATGCCTTGAGGCGACCAGAGAGTTCTTTGTCTCACATGAGATCAGGTTATCTTCCACTATTAGTGGATCTGAGAGCATTAGGGGTGATATTGGAGGTTGAGGATGCAGACCTTGTTAGCCACATTTCATGATAGGCAGCTCCTAGTGGACAAGATTCTAGCAGGGCGATCCGCAGGGATCCTGAGATGATTAAAAGCAGAAAGAGATAGAAAAGGAAAGAAAGCTGAGTTTCAAATCGGGGATGATGGCATGATAGTGAAAGGTCGGAGAATGTGTGTGCGGAGTATGGGCGGGCGAAGAAGACATCATGGAAGAAGCACATTCATCTGCGTATCTTTATCATCGAGGTAGTACCAGATGTACGGGACCTTGAAAGAACATTGCGGTGGGTGGGATGAAGAAAGAAATCGCGAGTTTCGTTCAGTGCCTAACTTTGTCAGCGGTGAAAGCGAGCATGAAGGCCCGCGGGGAAGATCTGATTACTCCCTATTCCGGTGTGGAAATGGGAAAAGATTACTATGGATTTTGTGGCTTGGTCTTCCACGGACTGGAGGCAACATGATGCGATATAGGTGATAATGCCGTCGATTGACAAAGAAGTCTGCTCATTTTCTACCAGTTAATGTTTAGAAGATTCTTTAGAAAAGTTAGCCAGGATTGTATGTGGATGAGATAGTAAGACTTCATGGGGTTCGGTGTCGATAGTGTCGTCGAGACCCCGGGTTCACATCTAGGTTTGGCCTAGTTTGAGAAGCGGCGTTAGGTACTCGCCTACATTTGTGACATTTCATCCTCAGACGGATATAGACGATCGAAGGGCTATTCGGACGTTAGAGGATATGCTAGAGCTTGTGTGATGGAATTCAAAAGGAGTTGGGACACTCACTTGGCGTGTGGTTTGCACCTGTGATAGCTATCAAGCGGTATAGATATGGCTCCCGTTTGAGAGCCTTTGTATGGCGAGAAATGTAGGACTCCGGTGTCTTTGGGATGAGGTTGGTGAGAAGACTAGTAGGCCACGAACTTAGATGCAGATCACTTCAGAGAAAGTGAAAGTTGTTCGCGATAACTTAAAGATAGCAAGAGATAGACAGAAAAGCTATGCGGACAACCGTCGTAGAGACTTGCAGTTTGAAATAGGTGATAAAGTCTTTTTGAAGATTTCACCTTGGAAAGGTGTGTTGAGATTTGGGAAACGAGGCAAGCTTAGTCAAGTATATTGGACATATGAGATCGTGACGAGTGGGACCGGTGGCAGATTGAAGTTACCCCAGGTTGTCAAGGATTCATGATACTTTCCATGTATCAATGTTGAGAAATATATCCCCGGATCCTTCATGTATTAAAGAGAGCAACCGGTCTTGGTTAAAGGAGAATTTGACTTATGAGGAATGCACAGTGCAGATTGTAGGTCGCAAGGAGCAGGTGTTTAGAAGCAAAGTGATTCCATTAGTTAAGTCTTATGGAAGAATCATGAGAGGGAGCGGTACTTGGGAGCAGAGGCCCGGATCGCCATCGGTACCCTCGCTTATTCTCCGGATGAGGTATGTTCCTTCCCTTTTGTTTAGGTTTAGTTTTCATTCGAATGAAATGTTCCTAAGGAGGGAGGATTTTGTAACACCCCGTCAGGAGAGTCTGATGCATGACCTTTGGCAAGGGTGTATAAAATTGCAGTGTCCACTGCTTGAAATATTTTGGAGACTAAAATATGAAATGAGAAATTATAGAACCCGGATTTGTGGTATTAAACCAAGGGCACAATGGTCATTAAGCAAATGGATATGGAAATTAAATCAAAATTTAAGGTGTAGAGATGGGCCATAGTGGAAATTGAATAAGTTGCTATTGCAATAATGAAAAGATGAGGGCTAGTTGCAATTTATGATAAGTTGATATTTTAATAAAGGAAAATAAAGCCAAAATTTCATTTGGTCTCCAAGTTGCCTAGCAAACCACGTAGGTGAGAAAAGAAAGAGAGCCAGAGGGAGGAAGAAGAGGAAGAAGGAGGAGGAGAAGAGCAAGATCCAAGGTATGTTTGATGTGTTTGCCTTAGTGTATTTTTTAGTTTCTAGGGCTTGGGTATGGAGATTAGTTCTCCTGATCTAGGTTTTGTGCCAAAGAGCACATTAAGCCTTTGGTTGTGGGAGTTATGTAGGTAAAACCCCAATTGATGTAAAAGAAACTTGGAATCATCAAATTACATGATGTTTAAAAAAATTGAGTGAACCTTAGGTAGTGTTCTTGGATTTTTCACCCCTAAGGTTTGGTTTGAGTTCCAAAACACCAAATTCATGTTGTGGAGTTGTTTTTAGATAAATTCCAAGTTGGTTTTTGAGGTATTATGAATTATAGAAGTTATATGGAGTGAATTGGCATCAAAAGTGGGAAAAATAACAAAATCTGGGCATTTCGGGTAAGTCCTACCGGTACAATAGGAAGTCCTACCGGTAGGACTTTGCTTCTGGTCATTTTTGGCCAAGTCCTACCGGTAGAAGTTAAGTCCTACCGGTAGGACTTATTCTGAACCTCTGTTTCAGTAAGTTTTTCGTATTTCGGCCATAACTTCCTCATTTCTTATCTGATTTGAGTGATTCAAGAGTGGCTACATAAAATAGACTTCAAGGAGAACAAAACTTAAGAAGTATGAATCGTCTAGTCTTATCCTAAGTGGCCTAAAATTCACTCAAAGTGGGGCCATTGTGCAGAAAAATTCACTGCATCAGCTTTGGACATAGAGTAGTCGGGTTGTTTGAGCGTAACTTGAGTTTCGGTGCTCCGAATTAGGTGATTCCTAGTTGGAATAGAACCATTAGCACCTTAACTTTAAAGAGTATGAAGAAGTGTGACTAGTCTAGGAGTACGTTAAGTTATGCGATTAATTTGTCGTCATATTCGTTTGAGTTGTAAGTTACGTCAAAGGCGGGATAAGTATTAGACGATTGCTCAAGTTAAACAAGCAAAGGGTGGTGTTCTAAACTCATTTTCTAAATACTAGTGTATTATTATTATTATTATTACAAATTGCTACACTGGTATTTTATGGTTTTGAATGCAAACCATTTTCAAGAAGCAAGCAATGAGATAAAAGCAAGCAAATGGTTTGAGTTAAACCATTTTGAGAAAAGCAAGCATTGGTTTTAAATTGTAAAACCATAATTAAGCAAGCAAGAAAAGTAAGTAAATGGTTTTGAAAAGTTAAACCATTTTGAAGCAAGCAATGACTAAGCAAATGGTTTGAATAATTAAACCATTTTCAAGCAAACAAGCAAGCAAATGGTTTCAAAGTGTAAAACCATTTTACAAAGAAAGCAAACAGCAAGCAATGAAGGTTGTGAAAACAAGGCCTTCCTAGTTTAAGCAAAGCAAGCCAGGTCGAGGTATCCGTCACGTGCGGTGGTGTTAGGATTTCATACATGCGTGTAGTTTTACTTTTTGGTCGGCAAACTTAGGACGCCCATCATGCATTTAAAGGGCATTAGCTTGCGTGCGAGGGTATATAAGGTTATGAGCTCCTAACTTTAAGTATGGTATTCAGCGACACGAGTCCAATTCCGCCCATATTCAGGAAAATGAAAAGGTGATGCGGACAAGGTCAACTTCAGAAGCACGGTGGAAGCATAAATTCCCGTGTTCACTAGGGCATGATAAGCAAAAAATAGGCCTCCATTGGTTGATGTTTTACATACATGATATGCGATTTGAAAAATCAACCATTGGTTCAGGTGCGCCCAAGGCTTAGGAGAGTTTTAAAGCAGCGGTTGTTTGGCTCGTTTAGATTTCAAAAGCGATCGGTTGAGCCAAGCTCCGTGGTTTATTTTCAAAGCATGCGGTTAAGGCGAAGCTCCAGTTTTATGAAAAAAGTTTTGAGAAACTTTTAAAAGCGAGGTTTGTGAAAGGAGTTTTAAGAGACTTTCAAACAAGATAAAACAAGCAAGAAAAGAAAAGTATGAGAAGTTTTATAAACTTCTAAGCAAGCAAGCAAGAAGTTTTACAAACACACAAGAAAACGACATAAGAAACAACAAATATGTTAAAGTTTATAGCTTTTAAACAAACAAGTGAAAAAAACTAACAAAGAAAAGTTTTGAAAACTTTAAAGCAAGCAAAGCAAGAAAACTACGGAAAATAATTGTAAAAGAGTTTTACATTTTTAAGATGTTTTTAGGAAAAATAAAACCTTTATAACCATCTACTCATGACTCTGTTTAAAATATTATTTGTATTTAAAAACTATTTTCAGTGCAGTGCATAGGAAGCTGGAGCACAATAGGATTAGTCACAAACATCAGTTTAAGTATTTGTGTATTAGTAATATTTTGTAAACTATGCTTTGAATTTGGCATATAGAACTGTGTATATGTACATAGTTTAGTGTGATGGGAATGTGATGGTATCTTTGGTTGCCATATTGGATATAGTGTAAATTGGATGTATGTCTGAGTTTGGGAATTCTGACTATATCGGCCGTCATGTTTTGAAGTTTTCTCGCTAGATTTTACCGTCCTAAGTTATAAATAAAAGAGCTACCTAGGAGGTTTAGCGGCTGTCACGGCCGGCTTCGCGAGGGGGTTCTAGTCGTTAGAGGTAGCGACTGGGGATTTACGTGGAGTGGCGGCTGCGCCTACCCGGCCGGTAGGGGTGGGGGTGTGCCAGAAGATCGCATTAACAAGTTTGAGGTATCGGGCGGCTCGAGCAATGTGGCGAGTTCCACGACCGAGAGAGTGGCGTGGAGAAGCTCAGATGAAATGTTGTACTGCCAAAGGCGTGTGTCAACGCCCGATGTGGAGAAGGTGGTAGCTAGTGGATGATGTGTTGTAGAGGTAGAAACGAATGCGGCATTTGGGTACGAAGGCGAGCAGAAAATAGCACGGATGGTCGAGACTGCGGGAACCTATGGAGGAAGGTGATCACGAAGCTATGATGACGACAAATGTGAACGGGTCCTCGCAAAATGTACTTTAACCCATTGAGGTTCTTTGTTCTACGGCATAGTTTTGGATTAATGAAAATATCATTTAATGAGAAATTCGCTGCTCTTTGTGGCGCCGGGCAGGGAGTCCGTTGATACAGTGGCCCATGAAGTACCCGTGAATGTCGGGTGACGACATTTTCAAGAAAATCGAGGCCCGGGAGTCTCCTTTGTGCGGGAGCTCTACCCAAGTACAAAACACTGCATATAACTGTCCCAGACATCAGTATAATAGCATATGAGTAAACGACCACTTGAAGCTACAAACAATACTCATAAAACATATATATCAACTATATCCAATAGTTTCAAGGGTTACAAATTACTCTTATACAACACATATATTAAAATTAGAGAATTCTAATACATGTCATACATCATAACCCAAGCCACAATTCGGCTTTCTTCTAAAGCTCAGTCTCTAGGATGAGCCGTTTCCTCACACGCTCCACTGTCATATAAATAATATCCCTCGATAGAGATTTGACTAATACTCGATGGTGAATCACCCTAAGTGGGCTACTCTCCCGCTAAAGTGCATATGCAATGCTCAAAGTAAGCACACATTCAAGCAAATGCATGATCCTACTTGGTCTCAATTGACAAATCTCATACCCAGGAGTCCTCAGGCTCCCTCACACTCGCCTAAGCCTCGTATAAATTATTATGTATTTGTGGACAACCCTCCGATGAATATATATATATATATATATATATATATATATATATATATATATATCAATTGGGCGTCAGGCGATTGATGTGTTATGGACTACCCTCCGATGTATATCAATTGGGCCGTCTTCGACGATTGATATTTTTAGTATGGACTTCCGATAGTATCATTTTTCAGAATAGCCCTCAAAACCATTCTCTCTAGACTCACCTCATGCACTCACTCCTATCGTCCTAGGGTGTCCCAGTGCATATGGAATGCATGATGTCAATTCCATTATAGTTTATCACACATGCAAATATATAAACATGCATATATTCACATAAATTTAAATCACACAATCATGTTATGTAATTTCACATTTCATCTCATCAAAATTAAACTCCATGGGCCAATGATCAAACACAGTAGTCTACTTGAATTACTCATTATTCCCAGTAATTCACAAAAATTATTTTGTGAACTATCGGGAATAGTGAAACCTAGGTTACTATTCTAGAAAATCTAATCGTCAGTTCACTTTGTGAACCCGAATTTCATGTGCATTTCGGCCTCATTTCGAAAATCAATACATGATTTATAGCGCATAATTTGTACCGATCACCCAAACAGCCCCATCGCTCACGGCGGCACATTTTGGTTTCAATATATTCAATCAATTCGGTCCCGAGTTTTGGGACCTATGCTTTCAATGGATTCAAGGCCTCAAATAACGAAACATTGTAAAACACTTAAATAAAATGTAAAACCCAAGTAGGAAGAGCCCCTACCTCGGGAGTTTATTTGAAACTCCTCAAATCCGGTGCCAGCTGGCGTGGTCTCTCAGAAAGTAGAGCGACTTCCTTCTTTCCCGACGGCGCCGGCGGTCGGATCTCCCACGATTCTAGAGAGAAGGAGGTTCTTCTCTCTCTAAACCAAAAGAAATCAAGCTACTGCATCTAATCCTCTTTCAATTCACGTTTTTTGCCTTTTTGCCTTTTGAAGAGACGACACTATTGGACATTTTGTCCTTTAGTGTCGAAAGCTTCCATTAATACCAATTATGTCATCATTTTCCCAGTTTTGACATTCGAGCGCTGTCGGCCGTCCATTTCATCATTTCTCTACTCATGCCGCCTGGCACATGAGTACGTGTTATATGTGACTTCGTCGCATCGAAAATCGTTTTCTGGCACCAAAATCGTGCACCGAAGCGTGCCAACTCCGTGTCTACGAATTCGGCGTGCTAACTAGATTTTAAGAGACGATTCCATGATTGAAATCCTTTCTTCATCCAAGATCTAAAGAGAATAAATTTCGGATTTTAACGAAATTACAATTTAAATAGCAAAATTATGATTTTGCCATTTCAGTGGAATTTCTAAGATCTTACAAACACATATATTTCTTATTATCAAGTAGCATGTGAGTTGTGCTTTCGAGGTTGAGGCAAGTGCACGAGGCATAGGTCATCTCACGAAGAAGATCTCAGGAGAAATAACACATGCAGGACTTATGTTGCGAGGCCAAAGTGCGTCGAGGGCTAGCCGCTAAGGCATAATATAACCATCTCGGGGGGAGAACATTCGCCTTTAGAGACTTATCTTTGCCCAGAATTTGAAGGTCGTCGAGGCTAGCCACCCAAGGCATAATATAATCCATCTCAAAAGAAAAATAATGTAACTTTTATTCGAGCATTTGAACAAAGGGTATAATCGTCATTATAAGGGAGATCTACAAAATTACGCCGTAAACATGGAGAAATACCTTTATCAAAAAAGTTGGGCGAGAGGTTTCCCAAGTGAACACTGCTCAGAATTTGCTAGGATTCTATGGCCCGGGTCAGGTATTATTCGGGTCTTGGTGGATTCGAGGCATAAGGGGCACGATATGTCCTACCACACCCAAGTCATAGGAGCTCTACATGCGACGGGGCAATGAGACTCTAAAGTGTAGGACACTTGTGAATTAAAAAATTATGATCTACGAGATATGATAGCCATTTTAACGGAGAAAATGAAACCGTAAAACTGTTGCATTGATCACTATGGGGGGTAGGGGTGGTGTTCCCTCTCGGAAAAGAGGATAATATCCGTAACATGGAGGTGGCTTGTGGGTGGCATGAGGTGCGAAGTTGTCGTGGACTCGGGCCTTGAGTTCAGGCGGTTGGGGCGTCTAAGCAATGCATGGGCGAGGCGTATCTAGGAGAGGAAGAGGCGTGAGGCATTTCGCGGAGCGCGTTTTCTTAGAGTAGGCGTTGGCCACTAGGAAAAGCCATTCATTCAGCGATGAAGTCATCTTTGCTCCTTTAGTCTTTTGTCTAGCAGCAACAGGCTTTGGTCGATTGAGGGCTCAAAACTGAAAGGTAGGTCACCCATTGATTAGACTAAGCGTCTTGATATCCTCTTGATCGCAAAAAGATGGTGAGATTAGTTCCACATACGGCACCAATGGAAGGTCTTGGCTTTAAAGTGAATCGTGACAAAAATTTCAATTCTTCTCCTTTTGATCGGTTGGGGGGAATGTGGCGTAATATTTAAATAGGACATTTATTGGTGCTTCTCCTTACTTTATACTTTCACTATCATATTAATCTCATACCACAAATTTCCTTATAACGCGTGCTCTGTGATCGATCACGCCTTAACCATCTCTTCTTCTCATATTAACAAATTGGTTTATCTTATTGTGTGTTCGAGATCACCCTTTCAATTACTGAGGTTGCCGGGAATGGGGTTCTTCATCCGATCTTCCTACCTGTTGAGCTCGAGTTTGCTTTATCTCCCATGCCCGAGGTGTTTGTTGGTCGAGCACATGATCTCCTAAGGCCGAGTGAGAAGTTAGGGTTGTAGCATGCGAATCTTCTTGCATCATGAGCTTGTGTCACTCACATGATGCCGCGTGATCGGGTTGGATCACCCACATGAAGGTCTACGAATGCCACGTGTGTTGTAACTATCCCATTCCAACAATGAACGGTATTTTATGGAGAGATTGATAAAAAATAGAATTTTTATATTTTAATAACGAGTTTCAAGCTCAGCTTTTCCTTATCGAGAAGTTGTTTATTCTAATAAGTTATAAGCAAGGATCAAAATATAGGTAAATACGGATATATGATCATTGGATTTACGGAAATATCGGAAATATATCGGTCAAAATATCGATGGATATTTTTACAAAAATATCGATGGATATTTTTACAAAAATATCGATGGATATTTTTACAAAAATATCGGTTTGATTAAATTTTTTCATATTTTAATTATATAAATGATAAGAAATGATTCATATATTAATTAAGGTAGATTAAAATTAAATGGATTAGTAATTATTAAATTAAATATGTTATATTTAATATATTATTCAGATATTATTATGTTAAAGAGAAATTATTTATTTGTTTTTGTTATTATTATAAATATTATGTAGATAATGAGGAGATTCAAAATATTATATATTATAATTTTAAATTTTTAAATGAAATATTATTTCACTTCTTTTCCTTTTCAAATTAATATTTGATTTAAAAATATAAGTTATAATATAAAATAAAAATAAAACAAAATATTATAATCGGATGGTGGTAGGGATTATGAGCAATCGTAATAGCGAATATAAAAAGTTTGCACTATATATAATAAGTGCAATTAATGGCTTGGTGGCTAGAGGGTGCCACTTCCAGGCATTTTGGGTGGGTTCGAAACCATAAGGGAAGGAATTTCGCGATATTTAGGCGAAATTTGGAGCATTTTGTTCCACTACATTATAAAAGATATTATTAGAAATTTTTACTAAACAACTTATTAGAGATGATTGGGGTGAATCAACTTTAACTATATAGACATGATAGAAGAAGTGATATAAAATAATACGTATATATAGAATAAGAGACCAAATTTATAAAAAAAGACAAAAGGTTACCTTAGGTTCTAAAGTTTTATTTCTAGTGATTTATTTTATTTTTTTTAGAATTTCAAGTGATTGATTTAAATTTTATACCACATAATTGCATATGAAATAGTAAAAATATTTTATTTTATTTCATCCATACCTATAAAATATTTAAAAAAATCCATTTATGATAAATAAAGCACTTGCATTAGGATTTTAATTAATAATAAAATTAACAAATTTTAATAACCATAGTAAATCCTAAGATATCTCGTAATCTTTAATATTCCTTAAATTCAAAATTTAAATAAAATTTATATGATAAAATGATTTTTTAATAAAATCAAGTGAAGATCCAAATAAAATTACATTTATAGTTTAATAAGTAATGAGAGTCATTAACTATTTAAAATAATAAATATATTATTTTCTTAATTTTCAAGACAATGAAGCATTTTTCCGTAAATATGGAGAGGAAGGATAAAATAGAGAATTTTGATATATATATTTTTTGAAAGCTAATCACTTTTAATACATTGTAGTAAATGAAACTATCATTTAATTTTGATATTTTAATATGTTTACTTACATTAAAATATTTGTTCTCTTAACTTTTTCTACTAGCCTATTTTCTTTAAGCTCAATGATTTTTTTGTCATTTTGAAATCGTCTCTTTACATCTCTTTTCATCCTTTTCTTTTAATAAAGTGGTCATTCCACATAGATATAGGTTGTTATTTGTTTTTTCGTGATTTAGTTGTTACCTTGGTGGGTGTGCGATTGTAGTTGTCTTCGTGCGTGTGCGATTATCGTCATCTTAGGACGGTGGTGGGTTTGTGTCATTTTAGTACAATGTTTTGGTTTCGTCATCATTAGTGCGTCGTTTATTTGTGTTTAGAGCGATTTAGGCAGGTAAAATATTATGATTAAAGACAATAAATCAATCATGATCGACAATATATTTGGCAATGTTGTGAATTGTGCAACAATGATGATAAAAATCGAGGAAGAAAAACAAGAATAACACAATGCACCAGTTTTACGTGGTTTTGACATTATGTTTTACATCCCACCTTGAGAACGATGGCTCAAAATTTTACTTCCTTTGAAATAGGGTTAAATAGGAAGGGTGTTTATAATAACTTTTGAATATAATCAAATTACAAAAATACCTTTGAACATACATGTTCTTTGGGGGCTTCGCCAGCATCCCCAACCCTAAAGTGAAATAAGCCACACATGTCATAACATACCAAAACTAAAGTCATGGGTGTAGTCAATCACAATGATAATATTAATAGACTTAATTATCAAATATAGGATCTGAGTCAATTCTTAATAAACTTAACTATCAAATGCATATAGGATTTAGATCAATTCATTATACTATTAACTTGAATCTTTGTTTCATCATATATTTTTTTAATGATTTTGATTCTATATTTATATACATGTATTACTAATTTGAATCAATAAAATTATATAAAATTAGAAGCTAGGGGTCTATGGGAGGCTCTCTCTTGGATCGAATATGAATTTCTAGAATGTCATATTTGAGCTTGATTCTCAAGCGAGTCTCCAAGGCTATACGAGGAACGAGTTTTCTATTGAAAAATGAGTTTGTTTCGTATTTCTAGTTGTTTGGGTCTGCTAATGAGGTAGCACATAGGCTAGCTACAAGTTCTCACTTTTATGCCTCTCGATGTATTAATTTGAACCTCATGGGTTCATCTACCTTTATTTATATGTCTGATACAATGGAGTAATAAATATTGAAACAGATTTTTTGAAACAAACTATTGAAAGCGGTTATTTATTTATTTATTTATTTTGAAGTAATCTATTGAAACAATTAACAATTTATTAAAACATTCACTGAAAGTTCATAGAAGAAACTTGAGTTCTGACCTCAGATGATTTTCACCATTGATAGAAAGCAATTTTTTTTGCAAGAAAAGTAGCAACAGATAGGCAACGTGAAATATTTGAAGAAAAAGAAAATGCAGCAAAATATAATTAAGAAAACAAGTAATAGGTTTAAACAATATATATGTTTTGTTCAAACTCATTTTATCGTTTATTTATTTCGAATATATAGATTAAAAGCTCTTAGCGTCATAAAGTGCAATTTATGTTATTTATCGGTATTTATCTTCTTTGTATTTACAAAAATCGCGAATGAGCTTTTTATAGTTAACCTTTCCCGCGAAATGGCCTGTTCCGATCAGCAAAGAAAAATGGCACCGTTTTCAAGACAAATCCAAGATCAAGAAGTAGAAAAATGGCGTCGCTTATTGTCACATCGAGACAACCCATCACCAGAAAAAGAATCCTGGCCGTGGTAACGCATAAAATAAGTCACGCGCCGTGACTTCACACCAGTATACTATTGGCTGCGCATGCACCTCGGCCGACGGCGATCTCGTCGTCCGGTCCTTCTCAGCCGATCACGCCGTCGCTTCAAGGCGTTCGTTTCTGCCGACACTTGAACGATCCGCCGCCTTCCTCCCCATCCATACACCGTCCAGCCGCTTCCCACTCGCGCTTCGGGCCACTCTAGGCATCGCTTCGACGTCAAGAATCGGAACCATCAGCGTCGTCGATCTGTGGCGCAGGTCACCGCGATAGCGTATGGCACTGTCCGCCGGCGGCGAGAACTCACTTCCGGCGATCTGCGCAGACCCGTGGCCGGCAGGTCGCAGCTCCGCCATTCATGAACGCAACGTCGTCAGCAAACTGGCAGTCCTCGGCGCTTCGCGCATGACCTCGTTTACTCTGACACGCCGCCATCGTTTTCGCGCCTCTTGATCGCCAGCGGTCAGATCTCGCTCCCCACATGAAATGCGTCACGTAATTCTCAGATCCGCAATCTTCAAAGCCTTCTCGTTCGATCCAACCCGTTTTGAAAGATGATTCGGTCTATAAGATTCCGTGATCCCGTTATTAGTCCCAAACCAGCCGAGTTTGATGCCGCCCGCATCGCGTTTCGAAGATCCCCTCCCAGCTACGCCGAAACCCGTAGGTTTAAAGTTTGATCGTTTCGAGACGGCGCGCTGGCGAATGCGACGCCGAACACGGAACAGTATCGCTCGAGAGAAAAATTCTGAACTCCAGCGAGTCACAATGCGAATTTCGAGTGATAGAGTATCCGCTGAACACGAACGCACGCCGCCGCCGCCGCCTCCGCCCTCCAATCCTTCGCTGAGCTCAACCCGTGTAGTCAGAAGATCTTCTCTAAGACTCATGAAGATGATGAGAGATTCGCCGCCCTCGGGTGTGGCACCCACACTACAAACATTTAAAGAGCCATTAAAAACTGAATACAGACTTTAATCCTACAAAGTGTATGCATATATAACACACGTGGGCCAAGATAGCAAAAAATAAAGAAAAAATTATTCCATCCACTTAAGAACCAAACTTAAAATACATTTTAACATAAAATTATATATATTTTTGGCTAGAAAACTGACTAAAAGAAAATCAGATATTATTTCACAAAAACTATTGAATTTGATAGAAGTCATTAATCTCCAGAATGATGACTTGTAAATCCCTAATATTATTTTCTTCATAAGAATGTTTCACAAATTTTCTTCAAAAGTGGTCATCGGTTTAATTCGCGCTTTAGAGTTACAATAACTTATTCACCTTTAAATAACAGAAGGATTATATAGTTCTTTCACCAAAAGCCCATTCCACCCAAATGATCTTGGAAAAGACTATACTACAAAAAGAAAAAGGGAAGGTTTTTATTTATCATATTTTTTCCTGTTTTATTTTTATTTTCAGCAATCGTTTCTAAATGTTTTAGGAGAAGATATTCAACTCATAAATTAAAGGGATGTTAAAATGTTCTTTCATAGGGAAATAACTTTCTTATCTTCCTTCTTCTTTCTTTTTTCTCCTTTGTTTTCTTCTTTTTATATATTTGGTTTCCTTCAGGGACATCGTTTGAACTCACTTAATTCTGAAAACATGTTATTAATAGCTGCAGCAGTGTAATAATAAAAACGATACCAAAAATGAAGCTATTTTGGTTGATCAAAATAAAAAAATAAAAAAATTTCAATATTTTACTTAAATTTCCTTTAATGAGAATTATTTACTTAATACATTATCTACGCTCTATTCTAGATATGTATAGATTTGTTTAAACAATATCAATCAAAATAGTTAAGGTAATACATTAAAATGTACATTTTATGTAAAATTAACAAAGATAGAGAACAAATCCACCATACCAAGGACAATGTTCTCACACTATATATAACAATACAAACAACTTATCTTTCCTTTTCTCCTCCTCCTTTTTATAAGCTTTTCATATATTACTTTGTAATATCGCTTGTAATCACTTAATTTCAAAACATATATTGGGCTGGATATATAATGCATGACAAAACTATACAAAATTAGAAAGTTATTTGGTTGGATCAAAAGAAAAAAATAATTTTTTAAATATTTATTTCAAATCTTTTCAGAATATAATTATATTATTTTAATGTCATAATCACTTCCATTATTCATGATATATTTGTTAATAATGATAATCAAATATGGTAAATATATTGAAAAATGAAGATATTTTTATAAACTTAATTATATTTGTATAAGATATTCGGAACGTTACAATTTAGTGATATAGTGATTGGTTCTCATATAATAATTTAATTTTCCTTTTTTTTTCCTTTATGAGCTATTTTTATATGATATTTCAAATATCGCTTATAAACTCACTTAATTTAAAAATATATTATTATGAGTGCAAAATGGGTAATAATAAAACCATACCAAAATGAAAGTTTATTTGAAGATCAACACACTCCTCTCGCCCCTGTCCACCCCTCCTCCACTCCTTCTTCTCTCTCTTTCTTCACCTAAAAATAAAAACATCTTTCTCTAAGATTTTTTACTCCAAATTTCCTTTTCAGTGAACAGTAAATTGGTTTCTGTTTTTGGAATTGGTTACAGACGACTTTTGTGCCCATTCGGTGATATGGTAGATTGCTTAATCATTTGATTGTTCTGAAAAATAGTTACATGTATCATAATAAATTTTATTTTTAGTAACCTAATTGTTATTTAGAGAAGATATCTCAATCCGCAATTAAAGTGATGTTAAATGTCCCCGCATATAAATAATTCATCTTCCTTTTTCCTCAAGTTTTCATATGGTTTGTATTTAGGTTTGTAACTCAATTAATTCAGGAAAACATATATTATTATTATGGCAATGGATAATAATAAAAACTGAAAAACAAAAAACAAAGTTTATTTAGTTTGATCAAAATAAAAATAAAAATAAATTTTTAATGATAATTTGAAAACTTCCTTTTCCGTGGGAACATAGTTTATCATTTTAGAACATTTATAATCACCACGCTCTGACATGATATACATTTGTTTAACGGTCATTGTTCAGTAATAATGAGCAGGCACTGGCACAAAATGCACTGATTTTGCAAACTGAATTGTTACCGGTGGTTTCTCATAATTTTGATTTTCCTATAGTTAAAATGGTGGGCTATCTTTTTTTGATCAGACCAGTTAGGACGACTGAGAATGGTGTCACGGTTGACTCATCGAATGCCTTCTCTCGCAGTGACCTTTTCTTCCGCAATCTTTCCAACTTTAACTACTTCCCGAATTTATCACTGCGAATATGGTATGAAGATCCGTGATTCGCCATAATGTTTAAAACTAATAACATATCATACTACCATGAAGAGGGTACTATGATACTTGAAAATTTTGAATTTCTTAAACCTTCGAATTTGATCATCACTTAACACCTTTTACCACGAAGTGCGCCGTTGAGACCGCTACCAACAGCAATAAGGTGGCCAGCTAAAACTATTACAACATACCTAATCACCGCCATCATAATAGTTAATACATAACTGCCCCAAGAGGCTTTTTTTCCTTTGGCACTTGATCTTTAAAAACTTATGAATTTGATTTCTTGATCATTGGCTTTCACATACAAATTAATTTTCTGAAAAGGTAAGGAAACTAACTTTTGAAATATGAGGTAGGTATGTGTGTGGTATATATATGTGGTGCAGAGAGAAAGGAGGAGTATAAGAGTATATATATATATATATATATATATATATATATATATATTCATTCAGCTTAAATTCTGTATATTTTATTTTCTTTTATAAATTTGTTCTTATTGTATCCCACCCTGACCCCTCCCTATGTTCCTAATTCCTTCATTTTTTTTATCCATTTGAACTAGAACTTATTACATCACTTTTAGTTCTTGTAGGTTTAGTCACTTTGCACGAGTAAAACAAATGTAGTTATCGTGAGGTTATTTCCTGAGTCAGATCTAACAGGAGAGCAATGAAAATTAATTTGAGGGAATGAGCATAAATAATTATTTCAATTAAGAGTGATTACTACATTTATGAAATAATAAATCAAGATATGATCAGAATATTGCAAAACTACATCTGTTAGAAATCTGTGGTGGTTCACTTATTCTGGAAATGTTAAGATGAAAAGTTGTAATCCTTCCAACTCCCCCTCTCTCCTCCCCTCCTACCCCAACCCCAGGCCTGCACAGGCCTCTCTTAAATAATGTAATTATCTTTGCAAATATTATAATAAATTTATTTATAATAAAAACTGTTTGTTTAAATATTCAATTTATTTTAAATTAAATGAATAATGACTCTCATTTAATATTCAAAAAATTAAATAAAATTCTTTAATATTGTTTCGTTCATTTGCTCTATTAGTTAATAAATAGTTTGTGAGCATTGAATCTAATAATAATTCCAAGATTTTAACAATATTTAATGTCATAGGTACTATTTTCTCTTTACATTTATAATTTTGATGATTTTGAATCCATTTATTATTTTTGAAAACTGAATAGAATATTCAAACATAAAACTTTAAACAAGTGCAAATATCAATGTCATAAAATAAATTGATTCATATTTAATTTTTATTACATTTAATTAAATTCTTTTAACCACAAATGAAAACAAAATATTATTCCACTTAAATAAACAAGATGATGATAATAAATTTCATTATAAATGACATTTATCATAACACCTAAGGATGTTTGATTTATGGTCATGGTTATACTAATGTGGGAATTTATGCAAACATAACACCACATAAACTAATAAACAGGTGAGAATATATAGAGAATAAGAGAGATTTGAAATATCCAAATTTTCCCTTGATACTGGAAACATATCAAATATCGATCCCTGAAAAATGACACCATTCTGCAAACCCATCCTCCCATCAAGAGTCCCTGATTCAGAGCTCACAGTTCAGACGCTGCTCAATGAGTCAACCAAAGTTTATAATTGACTTATCTTATCCTCTCTCTCCACCATGAATTTCTCATTGATATATATTAAGATAGCCCAAGACACCATGACGTTTCCAGCAACAATATTTAGTTCTTTATAACTCTAAAATTTAACACCTAAATACACACAAATGTTACTGGTGATCTTAGTTCAAAAACTGAACTCATTTGCCTGCAACACAAATGGTCCGATCTACAAAAACACTTTCACCTTAGTCTTTCTCTGAATCGGTTTTGTTTTTTCTGCCACCCCACATGAGTCATCTTCAGCTGAAGATCTGCTGTAATGGTGGTGAATCAAATTCCTGGCATGGATCAGAGCTATACATGCTCCATTAATTTTACCCTATCTATAGTTCGGTAATTCAACCTTAAAACCCTTCTAATTCCTGGCTTCTATTTTATGTGTTACAGTTGTTCTCCGTTTCTCATTGCTTTTTCTGGAAGAGATCGAGGTAACCAAGACATTTGACTCCCGCGGTCATCATCCTCTAGGGCGGTAGAAGTGAGTGTTTTCCGTCAGATTTCCACCGGCTGCAGCTTCACGTCAAATGAGCCGCAGGTGTGCACAACAAATGGAAAGGCGTGATTAGAAGAATCGCGCTGGTCGCCCGTAACACCGCTGTCACCAATGCCTCGTCTGTCCTTCATCTTAGGCCTCTGGGTTATCTCAATCTTGGCGAGAACCCCATTATTGATGATGACCACTGTGGATGACATGATCAGGCCATTTCCAAAAGACGAAATCGCCAATTCATCCCAAAAACTGGTAATAACACTAAAAATAATCTCATTCCATCAACCCCAACGCGATCAACACCCCAAAATAACTAATCTAATCGATCTGTGTTCGTTCATTAGTACCAATCGCGGTTCTTCTCAGAGTCTCATCATCGAACTAATCGCCAGCGCAGCTAGGCTGTTGCAGAAAACCGGTACCGCATGGATGATAGAAAATGAGACTGTCCTGCTTATCTTTATTTAAATGATGATCACCACTTTGTTTTTCCTTCCAATGATGGTAGAAACTTTAACAGTTGCCTCACTAGATCCTGTCATCACATGCTCTTCTCAAACCAGCTCTTTCAAAATGGCTGCCGCGTTTCTGTTCAGTTTATCTCAACAAGTGGAAAATCCTCCCAAAAATCATTTCTGAACTTTGTGGAGGTTTTCCGTTTCTGAGAGGCAAGGTTGAATTAGTAATCTTGTTTAATTCCCTTGTCTGTCAGTTTTCGTTCGGGAGATAACATTCAGAATAATAAACTAAAAGTCACGAATGCCAGAATCCCATAAAGATCAATGAAATAAATCATGTACATTCCACTTCCAACCCCGTTAATATTTAAACTTAAAAATTTAATTGGCTTCTAAAATGATAAAGTCCAAATACTGATATTATGCTAATTAATAACATTATTTGCACCGGCACCCCTTCAAAAGTCCTCCATCTGATGAATGGAACTATTATTTTAATAGAAAATTTTGATACCCCAATGTAAATCAAAGAAGGCATTATATCATTTAGATAGCACAAATTCAACTCGTTATTTTCATTTACTAGTGGAAATATCTCTTCAAAACATTAGACTGATTAATACATGCCTTGAGGAAAAGGCTAAAGTTTCATTACAATTGATCAGAGAAAGGTTAATTCACTTTTCCAAAGAAACTACAGCTGAAAAAGAAGCTGTGCAGTCAAACAATCACAATTAAAACGCGCATCTAGCTTCTATCAAAGAATAAAATAATTATACATCATTTGAAAACAAGAGATGAAAGCATATCGCCCACTTCTCATTGGTATCCATGCTAGGGACCACCTCTGCCTCACTTCATCATTACATTCAGTTCCCAAAGGGAGACTCAGAGAAACCACAAGAAAAACAAATGACACTACAAGACAGTTGGTATCAGAATATCTCCCCGGTAATGACATCACCTGGAACTGATATGGGCCTAATCCTCTCTGAAAATGGTCATCCATGCCATCATTCAATTAGTTGCTCCAAAAGAAGATGGTATAGGAGGTGCACGGCACTGAGAGCCCAGGATCGAGAGGGCGGTGGAAGGGCAGCTACAAGTATCAACACTGACTTTTCTTAACCATTCTTCCACAGGTTATGCGTTCAGAAACAACTGGTAACCGGCTATTGGTAGAAACATGAACAGTGAAAGAAAAAGAAAAGAAAAAGAAAAAGACGAATCCTCACAACCTAAGAAAGACTGACAATGTTATGTATGAAGGCAGAACTTGCTGGTGTGATCTTATGTTTGGTTCTATTTTTAATTCAATAACACTAGATAACACGTAAAAATGTTAGGGTTTATTTGTTTATGGTTTTGTGTCTGTTTTTTTGTTTTCAAAAACAAGGGGAACAAGGAAACACAAAAGTCCCACTTTTTAGTCTCTAGTTTTTTTTTTTTTTTGTTCGATAAACATGGAGAACACAAAAATACTTGCATCTGCAGAGAACAAGGAAACAATTTTTAGAATTACTAAAATAGTACTAAGGGCTTTCAAAACATGTTCTCTAAGAACATTTTAAAAAACATGAACAAAACATGCCCCTAGTTCAGAGAAGGTCAACATTTTCAAGAGACAATTACCTGTAGGTTCTTCATGTTCTCAAAAACAGCTTTTCAAAAGGTGGAACTAAAACAACTTAAGATTTGATCACAGATCTCCATGGCAGAAAGCTTGAACTCACTCATATTTTATCTTTCCCCTTCCACGAAGCCAATTTGGTTCAAGGTTATTGTCCATTTCTCAATAATGCAAACCCATGTCTCTAAATGCAACTTCGAGTAGAGTGAGTACAGTGCTTATTTGAAAATTGCTCTGAGAAAGTGTGTATAAATGAAGAGAGAGATTTTGTTGAGTTGAAAGCCGATATTGCATAGGAGGGTCTTTGTTACCTTGCTTTCCCTTTCTTCCATTTCCCCATCAATATACTGAAACTTTTGCGTCTAGATTTTTGAGTAAAGTCGGTTTGAAAGTGGATCCCATGTATCAAAGAAAAATCAGTGTTCACCGCAAGATAAATTAATAGAAGCAATCAATATAAACGGAACAAGTTCTACAAACTCAGCTTGATCATGAAACAATCCACCTTTGTTTTTTGGGATCCATGTTAGAATTGTTGAGTTCAACCCAGTCGGGGATCCGTTATTTCTGTGGTTGATCGGGACTGAAGGAACATCACCGCTAGAACCCGGTGATCAAGTTTTTTATCAGATCCGGAGTTGCATCAAAATTTTCTCGTTCTGCCGGTCCCGAGCACCGCTCATGAGCTTACCTTTGGTAAGGTTTTAGTTGTTACTTCATCATCGCTCCATCGCTGCTGCCATCTCCACCATGTCACGGCGAGGGTTTTTGAATAAAGGAGTTGCAAACTGAACACCTACCCGAGAATCAACTTTAAAGGCCTGGCCACCCACAAGAGATGGAAGTGTGTCTGGCTGTGGTTTTTGCTTATATCTAACGAACCCCATGGGACAAGATGGCTTCCCATTCTCCACATTCAGAACAAGAATTCAATTTAAAATGCCAATGCCGCTTTAGCAGTTTCAAGATACTTATAAGATATCCACTTACTTAGTGAATTAGGTACCCACCATCAAGGGAATGATATTAAAGAAAAACTATATTACTATATTTATAAAACATTTCCACGTTCAATCTGTCCTAAAAATAATAATTACTTCGCAATATAGATCTCTCCTTGTGGCGGTTTCTCCTGTTCCTAACTTGAAATGTCAACCACTTGGGAAGACTGTCATGGTGGAGAAAAGAAGGTCAGCACAACAAAACAAGAACACTCAATAAAAACAAAAATCTATCTGATATCGGGTGAAACCTTGTATTACTTTGGTAAGGGTTTTTTATGATGGCAAACTAAATATCTTGAGTAACAAAGCTCAGTTTCAAACTTATCAATTATGGTCATGGCTGTTGAAAATGATTCGATTTAATGAATGTATCTTTTCTTTTATACCCATTCTTCATTAACATTTTAAGTTATTATGGCGGTAAGTAATATTATCATAAATTTACATAATTATATCTCAACCTTTGAAAACATATGTATATTTCAGAAACGTATGGCTCTGATAAACTAATTCTAAGTAGAAATTGCTTGAAAGAAGCCCATGAGCCAAACATCATGAACGTAAGATTAATGAAAAAGCCTTATCATTGAAAGAATGTCCAAAATAATTACGCACCATTTGAAAATAAAAAGAGTTGAAAGCGTTCGTTTTACTTCTAGTCATCCATGCCTGGTGTGGTTTTCACCGGGCCCCACTCAGACCGCGGATCAGCTCGGAGTGGTGCATTCCGTAAGAAACTCAACGAAAACGCTGGTAATTCCAGTTCTTTCAACTATTCGGGCCAAGATTGATTATTTTCATGTTGATACTGACATAAACGAATCCTCGCTCTAGTCGGTGCCTTCTCCTTTCTTTCCTTCTTTCTTCTTCTTCCCGATCATGTCGCCTCCAACATTAGCCATCACTGTCATGGGCTGTCTCCTGCTGAGATGGTACGGGGAAAAAGGGCTGAAGGTGCTGCCAGACCCAGGAGGCGGTAGGCGGCGCCACACATACCAACGCTATTCTTCCATCATGCTTCCATTGCTATGTCGCAAAACAACTGAGTAACCTACTATATTAGCAGAAAATACAAACAGCAGCACAAAGACCAATCCTCGCCAATCCCCAAGAAGCAATAATGTTATGTATAGAGTGTTGAAACTTGGTCATGTCTGAACCCATGAAGACAAGCAGAGGGAAACAACAGGAGTTACCCATAACTCCAAATTGAGAAATGGGGCAATCCAAGAAAGTTCAATTGATTGTGAACCTATAAACATCTGCAAATCTGTGACGTATAAAATACTGTCCCAGGAATTTGATTCCCAGATGCAACAATCCCCGCAGCCGGCATGAACTCGAGTGGGCGCAGCGACAAATGTTCGCCGGCAGAAGAAAATGAGGGCGTTGGCTCAAACATGTCACCAGCAATCCTACTTAATCACCGCAATTTTGAAGAACGGTTATCGAATCCATTCACACATCCACCACTCTCATCTCACCAACACTCCACGCTTCGCTCATTTTATAAATTCGTTCTTACCTAAAATGCTCTAGCGGGTCAGACATCTGATTTTATTTTATCCTAAGAATATTCAGAGATGTTCTTGTAAAACAAAAGTAGCATTTGAAATTTTTCATAAAAGAAAAGACTCATTGAGTTCAACTAGCAATGCATCAATAGAAACATATAACAAAATCTGAAGCAAAGGCGAAAATTAAGAATCTACTTGTACCTCGCAATTACAGTTCCCAATCCATTTTCTTTATTTTATGCGTCTTCTTCCTGCTTTTGATCTCAAACATCAGTTCAATTTGGAATCTTTGTGCTCCATTGATTCAATAATTTGGCGAAGTTTAGCTTGAAAAACTAAAAACACAATGCACGTAGTATAGTCTTTATTAATGCAATCGGGTTAATTGTTGATTAGTACACAAAAAGTGCCTTCAAAAACCCAACAACAAACAAAGTGTTCAAAAAATAGCACACGGGCATTAATCAGTTGAAAATCCACACAAACATTTGGGTGTTTGTTTGGGCGGGCTCGGTTAAATGGGACAACGCCTGTAATGTTCGACTGCCATTTTGTTCGTAAAGAACATGTGCCTGGGCATCAGCCGGATAGATCCTCCTGGGTGAAAGAGACCTCACTGGCGGTTAGATAGTCCCTGGCGGCAGTGCGCCATAAAGTGTTTGGCTTATGAATCCTCCCAGACACAAAAACCCGCTACCCACAAAGCATGGGTTTGAAGGTGTGCCGATCGCCGAGGCATCATCCGCAAGCTTTGGTTTATAAAAAATGAAATTTGTTTTTAAATGATAATGGATGTCATCCACACGTTTTCTACACATGTGGCTTTAGGTGCATTGTGAGGTGGGAGTCGATGAGGACTTCGCGGATGAGTCGATTCATTTCTTGGTACACATGGTGGATTCCATATACCAATATTGTTCTCTGTTTAATGTGGATTACAAATGGTGTGTGATACTGTACAAAAATTTACAACAGTCTCTAAAAGAATTTCATCGGGTACTACCCTTTTATAAAATATTTTAGGTGTAAGACAAGATACCTGTGATGCCACTGCCATTCATGGTGGACTGTAAGAAGTGCCTATATGGCTTTGATATTCATTTTGTAAATATATTAGAACAATTTGTTGTTAGTATATGATTTGTAAGAGTGCCAGAATGAAACTGGCACTCATTGTGATATTCTTGGGTAATATTTTATATATTGAAAGGTCCATGGGGCTACTTATACCATAAAGGAGTCTCTGAACGGTGACACATAGTGTGGTATCAGGATACTGATATCCGCGGTATTCCGTGGAAAGCTGATGGTCAGGTCAACTGGACCTTCTGCTCTGCAGGCGTCACATGTTAGATCGAGACCCTTCCCAAGCTCCCATCGCGAACGACTCCACCAAAGTTGATAGAGTTGCGGTGCCAACAATGATCTTCTTCGATGCGGGCTTAGTCCAAAGCCACAAAGCACCAGATTGTGCGCCCGTGGTGTAGCAGTCTCAAAAGAAGTATATGGATCGCTTTGGCTGTGTAGATTACCGCACTTAACAAAAGCCGCGCATCAAGAACAGTATCCGAAGAAGGTTCCATTGCAATTGTTCACCATTGGTTGGCGCGTCGCATCGCAAAGCTAGATCAGATTGTGATACGCGCGCGCGTTGAAGCGACAGGCGCACCGCGCATCGCAGACGGGTATGGTAAAGCTTCAGCTTTTAGTCATGCCCTTCGGATTGACTACAACGCCCTACGACACTTCGTAATCCCTGGGCGAATGATGTCCTGGTCCACTCCTGACTCATTCGAGTGGTATTTGAACGGCAGTGATCTACAACCAGTTTGGCATCACCGTACACCTCGAGAAGTTATTCGTTAGATCCGGTGCGTAACGCCGCGTTATGAAGGAAAGGTAGTTTCACATCAGATCAAGCTTTAGGTCACCCGATTTCCAAGTCTCATATTCGATGGATGGTAAAGGTGGCGCATCTACTGTCGCCCCGATAAGGTGACCAAACTCATCTTCGGCCATAAACTACTACAAGATATTCACGGGCTATTTTAAGATAGCTTCCTATCCTCCCCACAAGACCTTTGAAGAAAGAGAGGAAGTGGGGATCACGAGGCGCCGTCGTCTTCAGTGTAACTTCATAAGATAATCACCCCGTGAGCTAGTTTCAGATCTGGCTTCGACTTAGCTGTCATTAGAAGCACACACCTTAATGTCTATTGGGCCCTAGGTGGTGGATAAGTATTACTTTATACCTATTTTATCCCTTATAAAAGCTACATTTATATTTTAGTAGTTTTATCATATAAATATGATCTAATGCTCAAGAATTTTCATGTTCTTCCTTCATGCCCCCCTCCCGAACAGACAGGTTGGAACAAGAGCTTGATGCAGAAAGTAAAACAAAGAGATAAAGCCTAAAATAGCAAATTCACAACATGTGGGCAGTTGTTGTGATTTGATGTTTTTAGCTTTTGCATGATCTTAAATGCTTCACAAACTCTATATGATGGATAGGACTTCAGCTTCCATATGCCTTATTCACCCATTTGGATCAAACATCTGTTATACCCTAAGTTTAAGGCTGAAGTGAAGAGAGAGCTCAAAAGTGGCGTTGATATAAATTTTGTACATTCAGTCTTTATCATAATTTAGTGTTTTCCTGGCTATATCCAGTTATTTTATACTTCAAGAGTTTCCAACTGGCATCAAGGAATACCAAACTGTTCCTGATGATGTTATGGCTCACAAGCTGTCCAAAACAAAGCTTCCATGAATGCCCAACGTTTTAGAGTCAGATCGCATCCTCGCGACACGCTGATTGCTGCCAAACGACGCGTAAACGTTCTGAGTTATTTTTGGTCGATTTCACCTATATTTAGTTCCATACAATTATGCTTTAAAGCCTTCAACCCCATGAAGACAAAAGGAGACTATTAGGGCTCTCGTATATGGATCCTTTGTCCACACTTTGTAATCAAAGGTAAAGAGGTTGAATGTTCGGAAGACTTAGTATAAGATCAAGAGAATCGTGAAGAAACCAAGAATCACCATCATTTTAACATTGAGTTTCTTCTTCTCTTTCTCGCTACTTTAAGTCCTAAATTTATGATGTATCAAACCTTCTATTAATGTCAACTTGTGTAGTTCAGGTTTTGCAGATTGGATACAATCTATGTTTGATTCTGCCGTTAATTTTCCTTTTCGTCGTTTCCAGATTTGTTCATTATTATTCCATGTGATTGGTTCAATTTACATATTGATTTCTAGCTAATCTCCCTAATAGAAGAGTGGTTCTTCGGTATCCCTGCAAAGGAGTAAAGAACTAGGGACAAGGATGAATCCAACTCCAATTAGCTTTGGTAGTGTGTGGAAATGAGCTCTGCAATTAGGGAGGCAGCAGAGCCTGGATCTAAAAACATTCCTAAATGCTTAGCTGGAGCTGAGAAGCAAAAGATCTATGTTAGGTTTAGTTGTCCACTTCTAGAGAGACTTATAGAACAAATTAGGCAAATGCAGCTACCTGTGGTTACTTTTCAATGAAACAATAGAGGTAGAATTTTTGACTTAGACCCGGAATTTATTTACTCCTCTGTGTCTTTAGTTGGCGAACTTCACATAGTTAGATCTAGAGAATTGTTTAGTTAGTTTAAATTTGTTTTTACTATCACACCAGTGTATTTTGAATATTTAGAATGATTATAATTCGGGCACTTAGCTCCTATTTTCCCCAGGGATCGAATATCCACTTAGTACACTCTCAGATATCACAAGCTTATATTTATAATGTTAGTAAATTCTTATACACTCTTATTTGCACACATATTTTGTTCATAAATCACTTAAAATTTCTTATCAAGTTTTTGGCAGAATGCTGTTTGAAAATCAGTTTTATATAATATCATTGGGCGTTTCTTTAAAATTTCCAAACATTTTTTATATATATGTGTGTTTTTAAGTTTCGATACTTTGTTTTTATTTTTGCAGAAAATTTCAGGTTAAATCACATCGATCCATCAATGTTTGACAATGCACGGCTCACCCTTATAGCACCAGCTTAATCAAATGGAGTGAAGATAAAAAAGAGTGACAAACTCTGCTGAGGAGTCAACTCAGGTAAACTATATGCATCAATGGATTATGTCAGTATGGAGGTACCCCATGACTGAATAATCATACTTCCCTGGCAGAGCCACCACCAAACACCTCTATGAACACAAGTGCACACCTTCATCTCCATGTCCAAGATCGTTTAGAAGAAGCTTTATACGAATTAATATCAATAATCCAACATGGTGCAACTTGAATTCAAAGATCAAATGGTTAAAAATGACCACTCATCCTAGTTTACCTGTGCCTCTGATCCAACAGAGTGTCAACCCACATGGAGAATTTGACAGTTGGGAGGTCGCACATCGGTTTGAAAGATTCGCGCTTAACGCCAATATTCAGCGTTCAATCTATAATTTGGCAGGCCAACAAATCAGTCGCATCTATTCCAAAGGTTTGGAAAGAAGAGTGGTCTTAAAGGCCATTTCTACTCAACTTGGATTCGAGAAAGAACAACCTATAAATAAGAGGAGTATGAGAGTATAGAAGAACTACAAAATAAATATATGAAAGAACAAGATAATATGGCTACAATGTCCTTGAAGGACAACATGAGAGAGTTTTGCCACTTTAGGTGAATGAGGTAAAGCAGAAGAAAACTGAGCTATAATTAAAGAAATCACCCTAAGGATAATGAAGGTCCCAAAGCTCTCAAATAGTGAGAATGGGACAAACAAAAATTAAACCTTTAGTTTGTGAAGGAAGATGAACCCAAATCTCTTCCGAATCACAAAAAGACAAATGATGTGTCAGAAACTATTCTGAGTATACTTTTAGGTTCCACGCATGAAGTTTGAAAAATGAGGGAAAAACCCCAAATCCTCAAGGTGGATGAGATCATCATCTGACTTGAACAACCAATGAGAGAATCAACAAATTAAAAACAGGGTTTGGCTGGAAAATATAAAACATAATATTCCAAGATTGTTGAAAGAGCACTGGTTACTAACACTTCTAGAAAAGATGAGCCAGACGCTTTAACATGATGTCCATATTATTTTGGTATATTCTATAGGCTGATCAGTTCTGTTTCCCCTGGGAGGAAATGAAGTTAAAAAAAAAAGTAAAGAAGAACAAAGTTTTGATTTTTTTTCACTCTCAGTTAATAAGTTTGAGTTTTAATAAATTCTTCTGTTTGATATCTCAGTTTTTGTTTTTAAGTTGGATTTGTGTTTTTTAAAGATCAAAAGTTGTCGTAAAGCTTAAAAGGTTGATACATCTCAAGATTCATTTAATTTAGAAAGCAAAATAACCAAAGATAGGCTCATAATCTCATGCCATCCTCTCACTGTCCAAGGTCCAACCCTCTGACACTCCCTTGCTCCAAAGCTGTAAAATTACATTCATCAGACAACCTTTCTGAGACTGACCAACCTCTTTAGAGATACCCCATCATCCATTCTGTTGCACTTCACACTTATAATAAATGTTTAACTAATGGTGGGGCGTTGAATCCAAACTAAAAATCCAAAATCCATTTAGATCCCCACCGGTTTGGTTGATTCTTGGCTGTCATTGTCGCCAATGAGCTCTTTTCTCTCATTTATTATTTGAGCCTGTGTCCCCACATGAGTTATGTTGTTTGGTAAATTGTTTCCTCGAGTGAATTCACTGGTTTGGTGCTAAACTATTTCACCAACTTGGGGATGTCTCGTACTGCCTGATTTGAGACTGGATGTATCTTGATTGTAGTAGATCTAGGCTTTAATAGTCCCACATTGAGCCTCAAGAAACTACTCTTAACAGAAACCCACACACACACTAGGCTCCTATTTATACACTTGTTCAAATGATCTTTTCCAACTGGAACCCATCTTAGAACCAACTCACAAAGAGTGATAGAGACACCTCATGGGCCAGATCACACCTTGAACCTGTGCTGCAAGAAAAAGAAAAATGTAAAAGAAATGAGAAAAGGAAAGAAAGAAAAAGAAAAGAAAAAGAGGTGAAAGAAAAAAAAAAATAATATGAGTTTACCCATTGGTAAAGTTTCGGTTTAGTTGAATTGAAGTTCATAGAAATCAAATTGCCCAGTGCCTGAACCAATTGGTGGAGTCAACCACGATCCTGCGATGGATTTCTTTCAGAAAAACCCTTAGTAATGTCACTTTTTAGCGTCTTTAGTTGCTAGCCTAAAAGTTTTATCCCTGCTTTGTTAATTTCTTCAAAGGAGAGTTTGAGCTCATAGTTAGTTTTTTGAACCTTAAGTCTATGGTTTGAGACCTAAAACATTATTTTCATAAATTCCAGTCCTTTTAGGTAAGATAGACGGAGGGTTTGGGGCTAAACTTGCTTCATCTAAATACACCTTAAATGTCTCTGCCTTTTTAGAGATGATAATTGTTTTGCATCCCATTTTTGGTTTAATATGTTTTCTAAACATTTTAAGCTTTCTCAACTTGTACTATAATCGCTGCTCATACTGCTATTCATCTTAGTGTTTTTCTTTATGTTGTGTTTCTTCAAGTTTAGATGCTTAAAATTAAGTTTGTGGGTGTGATGAATATACTACACCATTTACCAATTGTTTACATTTATATTTTAGTGAATGATCATATGAAATAGAGAGATCAATTTTGCTCTAAATGTTCAACTTATATTTAGCTCCAACCATAACAATGAGAAGCAAACAAAGAGATAGTTTCCAGCAATCCTGTTAAAGATGTGTTGAGCAGCCACTTTATTTTGATGTCAATGCAAGATGATCCTTCAAATGATACAAAATTTATATGATGGATATACCAGGCTTTCCAAAAAGATGTTCTGTTCATCTGTAATTTGACCTCTAAATGACTGGGTTATAATTCCTTAATTAATGAAGCAAGAGAAGAGCCCAAAAGATCAGTTGGAAAATCTTTTTACATTCAGCCTTTGAATATAATTTGAGAAAAGTTTTCCCAAGCCATATCCAGACTTCCCACGCACTTCAAGAGTCACTAATGGTACCGTTGAACACCAAACAGTCTAGATGCCAGTTATGGTCTTACGGTTTGGTCCAAAACAGGAAAGCTGCAAGCGCCCTGCCATGATTGCTGTGGTGAGTTGCAGAATCTCAGCATCCCTGACAAATGTCACAAACGTTGCCAAATGATGTTGCGTCATCTGGCTGATTTTGGTCGATTTCGCAACATTTTGAGCCAAGAAGGGTTTGTTTTCTTAAACCCAAAATATGAGCTAGTGCTCCTGAGAAGTGACTCTTGTCCAAATGACTTTAAATTCAAGGAAGAGGTTAGAGTCGCTTCTAAAGATCGGGGAGAAGATCATGAGAATGTGTGTACCCAGAATCACCATCATTTTATAGCTCATCATTGAGTTTCTTCTTCTCTTTTCTGCTGTTTTGTCCCAAGTCATACATCAAACCCTCATTATGTTGTAATCTTTCTGCAGTCTAGGTTTTATTAGATTTGGACATGGATCCTATATTATTCGTCCACTTTACATTTGATATTATTTCTTTTGATCGTTCATTCACTGATTCATGTTGGTCTCCATTACATATTGATTTTTGTTAATCCTCAATGTATGGTGAGTGGCCCTTGGTGATCTCAAGAGCAAAAGAATCAGAGATATAAATCCAACCTAATTAGTTTGGTAGTAGAAAATGCCTGCAATTAGGAGGCCGTGGATCTTTGATCTGGTACATTCTAATTACCAGTTGAAATGAAAGATAGTTAATCTAGTGTTAGTTGTAGTCATATCCGACCTCTAGGGCCTAAGGTCAAATTAGTAAGAGTCACTCTTGTTATGATTCATGAAACAATAGAGTAGAATTCTTTGACTTAGATCTAAGAGGTAGATTGTCCACTGCACCACACCTGTGAATTTATCATCCTTGCATCCCTTATGCAACTTCAATAGTTGTATTTAGAAATTTATTAGTTTAGCTTAAATTATGTCTTTACTATCAATTATAGTTTTTCGATTGTTAGAGATTTATTATAATTCTTAGGGGTACTGAAGAATCCTCATTCTTCCCTACATATGATTCTGAACATCCATCTAGGTATAGTTTATTACTTGACAAGGTGTATCATATAGTATCTTTTGCACACTTTATTCATGATATGATTTTTTAAACACAATCACGTGAAATTATCATGGTGTTGTGTAAGAGGCCGTAGCATTCAGAGTTGGAAGTTGGGATGCACAGAGTGCAGAAAATGGTTCACCCATAAGAGATGAACGCGTCATCCATTGCCTGAGACGGTAGCGCTAATTAACCCGCGAACACAATCACGTAGTGATCAACGAGAGTTAACACCTTCTTCAAACTCAAAAGCCACTACCATGCTCAACAGCAGTCTTCGCCAAATCTTGACTCTCATGCGGGTGCACGTCAGTCGAGATAAATCGCGGTATTTATGCGAGCAGAGATGAAGTCAGCGTTGCCGTGGATCGTTGAGTCGAAAGTCGTGCTAGTACTCAATTTAGAGCGAGGGCGCAGGAGCCCATAAGATCCCGGTTATGTCGCCGCGTCGTTTGAACAAAGCGATAAAACCACTGAGGCCACACTTGTTGCGAGAACCAGCGTTTTTTACTTCGCCAGTGGGAAGCTATATGTACCCTTCGCCACCGCGCAGCTTTCCTAAAGCAGTCCCACACGATATTACGGCTGCTCCCCGCAGAGAAGAGATAATGGCACTGTTGTCAAACGTCTTCATCACCAGACAAGAACACGCGTTGCTGTCATGATATGCCATGTTTTTCGTTGATACACCGCTTTGCAGCAGCTTTATTGTTGCGGCTTCCTACCCATCTCAAAGACCATGGCGCGTCATGGATGACTCAATAGTAGGCTCGAAAAGCTTTAGCTCTGACCAACTCATGCGTGATATATTACCTTCAAGTATGCGGTCACACTAGCCCCAAATTCAGGTGTGAAGCAAAATGCATGATGTCTTCAAAGAATGCTGGTTGTAGCCATTTTGATGTCGGTGATAGCGAGTGCATTCAAGATACTCGGGTTCACAAGCAGTGCTTCGGCCAGCACCCGCCATGGGTGCGGAGTAAGTTCTCAACTACTAATCACCTCAGATCACGCCACCCAGCGAGCAATTGATGTTTGAGAGTACTACGCCGACTGTGGATAGTCGGTTTCGAACAAACCGTTGAATCCTTCTTGAGCCTGCGCGTTGCACCCTACAAATCTGCACGTGCCTTCAGCCACGTGAATAGTTTCTTTGAGGCAGTACGAATTGAACCCGGGCACGCCTGGAAGACTGCTTTTTTAGCAAACTAAGCGGTAACTTGAGCCCATCATGCGTCGGCGGCGGGCTCTTTAATATTTTACTTGTTTACTTCCTGTGACAACCCTTTGAGGCGTGGCAAACACGCTGAAGAAGAGGCGATGTGCGCAAGAGACTTTAATCTGGAGGTGGAGAAGGTTCTGCTTGGTTAACTCCTCAAATCTTGAAGAGGTCCAAAATATGTTTCGCAGGTTTCGATCCATAAGTGATGGTCCCTTTGAAATCAGGTTAAGACGAATTATGGTCTATGTTGAAGCAATATCTGATTTAAAGTCAACTAAGATTCATAAGCCAGTTTTTTACCATCATAGATCCCGTCCGACAGAGCAGAAAAACCTTGAACCCACCATGATCGCAACAGTTCTGCACAGATTGTGCTATCCCATGGGATATACAAGAGTAAAACGGAAGAACGTTATCGAATATTTTGGTCCGGCTAATGATCATCATTAGCTAAAACGGTATAGGTTGGTGCTACTTAGTTTGAAGACCGCATCACTATAGAGATAGCGACCCTGGGAGTCAACGCAGATGTCAGGATCACCCTTGAAGTGGAGGGCTCTGAGGAATAGCCTCCAACGATGACCCAGTTCACTTGCTGCAGGTAGCTGCCTCGGGCCCGCATGCCGCCATCATGGAAGGAGATCAAGGCAACTCCAGGCGTGGCAGCAAACAAGATAGAAGCTCCACAAAGAGAGGCAAATGAGCCAAGCATCACATGAGAAGGTGGGCACAAGCAATTCAGTCACGCCAGAAGCTATACATTACACCAACGGATTTAGAGGAGTTTCGTGTGACACTTGAAGGAAAGGCAGACGTGGTGAGAAGCTCCGGCTTTATAGGCACACCAGAGCCGTAGAAAGTGGGAAGTTCATACTTGAGTGCAACAAAGAGTCATATGAGTTCCATGCATATGGAGTCCATGATAACAAGAGGTCCATAAAAACACTATTGAGTCTACATAGGGTCAGATAGAGTCCCGATCCAGCATGTTTGGTTCAGAAGGATTCAGCAAGCTTACTGTGACAAGATATGGATGAGTAGGATTCATTGCATTTAGTGCTTGTGGATCACCCTCGAGCAACCTATATAGTGGTTCAGCCCACTACAACAATTATAATGATCCATGGAGATATCGATAACCTGATGGAGCTTCCTTTACAAAATGTTTTAGATTTCAAGCAATAAAACATGAGTTGGGAGAGAGTCCTCACGTATCGAGTTTGTGGAGAACGTGAGCATTGAGAAGGCGTGCCAGCAGGTACTCTAGAGCCACATGCCATAAATTGGGGCAGACAAATACTGTTATAAATGAAAAATTAAGAACCATTCCTTCCAGACCTCTCCTGATGTTCACATGGCTGTCATATTTTCTGTAAACCTAAATTGCTATAAAAGTTATGTTCGCTGATTGTCTTTGAAATGAATATAATTAGACCTATGTAAAATATAAGATATATATAAATTACAATAAAGAAGAATGAATTTTAATAAAAAGTTTATTAAATTAGAGAATATATCCATTTATTTTTTCAGTCTTTCACTATCGAGTGTTAAAAATGCGTATTATCCAAACAAGCCACTGTCAAAAAACAGTAAATATGAGTTTTCCCATTTTTAGTGAATGTGGGAAATCATTTAATTGGCAAATGCTAATATATTAAAAGCAATTTTCATTGATGTGCAATTAGATGATGCATGGAATAGAGATATCCAGTATTTGTGTAATTCTGTTTAATATATAGATATATGATATATATATAACTCTTACAATCTTTCGGCTCTCCTTTATGAATTTTATACGGATTCTGTAAAACAGCAAACATAGCTCTGAACACAGATTCTTAATGTGACTACTAAAGTGAATCTGAACTGAACTAAACCTGATTGTAGTCGGTTTCTTATGCAGCTAGTAGGTCACAAACTCAACAAATGATATACCAAAAATCTGAACAAAACGGAAATGAACATTTTGAATTTCCTGAAGGCCAAACAAGTGAGATTGATTTTAATTTTAGAAAACCAGTCGAATATCCGCGACACAATGGGCGGTGGCCTACTAAGGCGTTTTCCAACTCAGATCCGCCGGCGCCTTGAAAGTCAAAAGATATAAGATCATGAGCAAAGATAATCATTCAATAATGTTTTAGACTTTAGCAAAACATTCTAACAAGTAGACCATCTGAGCACGAAAACAATACCTTAACAAAATGCAGTTAAAACATGGAAACATATAGATGGATAATTTGAGAATTCACCAAAAACAACGCCAAGACTCAAAAAGAAAGCCCTAAATTGTTTGTCGCTGTCGCGGGGGAATGAGTTAGATGCCCGAGATGATATACCCTCTGTCCCTGTAGTTCAGCCACCCCACAAACACGAGAACCACCCAGAGAGGGGATCGAGATGGCGAATTTGAAGAGAGAACATAGAGATTGATGTTACTTTTAATTACTTTTGTAGATTTGATGTACGTTCTTTCAACAGCCCTTTGTTTCATGAGTTCATTCAGGTAGTTTTTCTTAATGGTGAGTACCATTTCTAGAGCGAGCTTTCGTGCCAGTTTAAATTTGCAAAAATGAGTCCGTTTTTAGTAGATTTAGAAATGAAAAGAAATGATAAACCAGATGGTCATGTTTGAACGTAATTATTGAGAATGAATTTAAAAACGACAGAAAATACCATTTTAGTATCTTGAAATGCAGATTCATATTCTCCTGCTGAAAAGTTATCCAGTGTTTCTTTTCTCATAACAAAAAAGAAGGTTATTGTGTTTTTTCTCATAGAATAATAATAAAAAATAAAATCTGGGGAACAATCAGATTTATTATTTTCTTATTTTCGTTTTTCAAAACAAAAGAGCCAAAAAAATGCGAACAAATAGCCCATAATTCTCTATGACTTTTGTTTCATAAATGTTCGGTTATCAAATTTTCAATTTTGCTTCTATTTATTACTGGGAAGCTAACCTTCTCAACAGAGGATCGACAGAAGCCTCGGTCTGAAAGAAGCCCAGGTTTGAATTAACGATATATAAGAACTTGTTGACTGATAATCATGTGCACCTGAAAAAAACATGATGAAAGTGAATGGGATGAAAAATCGTTCTAGCTCCATTGGTCGAAATTAGTCCGAGTCGAGATCACCGCGGCACCCCAAGCACAAACACACAAACATCTCGCAAACTCTCAGAATCACCACCCGCGAGACACGGATGACGGAGGGTTCCTGACCGGTATTAATGGGAACACATTTATGGATCAACCCCTTAAATGAAGAAGGGAGAGGCGATTTTGATGCGCTGATCTCGCCACGAGGTGGCATGCAAGTCCCCTACCCGTCCTTTGCTCATTCAATCCATGTTTCAATTAAAAACAACTAATAAACAAATTCTGCTTTTACCACATAAGATAGAGAAACCTGAGAAGAAAAACAACAAAAGACTATCAAAGCAAGACATTTGAGCTTCAACCCCACAAATATAGAAAATAGTACTTCAAAAAGAGTAAGGTAGTAGAATTTTTCTTTCAAGTAAATGATGGTTTTATTTCGATAGAAACATCTTTTTCCCAAGAGAATCAACATTTTCACTTTCCATCCAATCCTCTTAAAAATTCATCTACAAGTCACAGAAAATTTTTAAAAACAGCGCAGCCTTATCATCAAAATGAGATTTTCCAAAGATTATTCAACATGTAACCACACTACAAGCAGGTATATTTTTTTTTTACTCTAATGCCTAATAGATCCTTTTGTTTCACTGGTTTAATAGTATTTGACAGCATTTATGTTTAAGTTTGCTGTTTTTTTAACATTAGTGTATGAATAGGGATTACTAATCCAGACTATTATTCTCAAGTCCCTGCCTGCCTCTGTTTCCACTATACAAGGTTTATTTAATTAATTGCCTTATCAATTAGTTTTATTACTTCAAAATCCCAGATGTAGTTCAGTGCATTTAAAAAGTTTACTTCCCTATAAAACCCGAAAATTAGAAATTTCAAAACAGACAAAATGTTAAAAATAATAAATTACTGGTATGGCCTCAGTAGTTTTGAAAATTTCTCAGATTTCTGATTTATTGAACTGACTCACACTGTTAATCTTATCTCTGCTAATTATATCCGTAAGTTTCGTCTGGTTCCTGATTGTGTTTAAAATTCTTCTCCGATTTTAGTGATGGTTGTCGCTGATCTAGTGACTGTGATTTCATTGTACTTCAAAGTCTGAAATGATCTGAATTTAAGTCTGATTTAAAACAAATGAACTGAAAAAGAGAAATAAATTGTTCTTTGTAAGGAAACTTAACTCAATTAAAAACAACAATATGAACCACATGTAGATCCAAAATAATAAATATTCACCTATTTAAATTTTGTAAAAACAATTTTTAATACTTATTTCTTTATATCAATGGTAAAATAATAATAATTATTCTAATGTTTAATAAATAATTTATAAAATCCATGAATATTTTTATTTATGGTGTTAGTTTAATCTTAATACATTAAAAATAAAAAAGCAAATATAAAAATTAAAAATTGAAAATAAAAAACAAAATAAAAATTGTAAAACTGGCGAGTTTATAATCCTTCCATCACATCCAAATACTACTCTCGCTGCTGTTTATTTTAAATGAGACAAGTCGATAGAATTGAGTGCCAATTGGTCATCTGGATAACTAACTCACTCAACCAAAACGGTTTATTCTGAAGGTTGTGCAGTTATCAAGCGGGCCTTCCTTTGTTAGCAATGATTTGTTCTTTCTTATTTTTGCAGTAATATTCTTCCAATACAGTGTTTCAACATTTCACTTTCTGTCTAGATCCTTTGCAATTTGAATAAAGTCGCCAGAAATTTTCGAAAAACAAATGTTTAATGAAAGCTAATATTCTTCAAGACAGTCAAAACAAACTACCAGTAGAATATACAGCTAAATACCAATAAATAATTACAATCTCAGAAAGGAGTCCAAACCTCCCTGAATCTGATGTTTGTGTTTTATGCCATTGACTTTAGCAGACTGTCCCAAATTATTTCGACTGATTATGGACATTAGGGCACCCTGGGCAATCCTCCAAAAAAATTTTAGTTTTAGATGCTTTTATGTTTTTTTTCTTGGGAGGATTTTTCATCCTTCCTTTTGTACCTTTACATTTTTACGTAATAATCTTACTTGTGTCGCTTCTATCGATGTAAAAGAAAAACGCCTGTGGAAACAAATAATGAAAAGAGAAGGGGTATTACGAGATCCGTGTCATATCAAGAAAAGTGAGGTTTTTTTGTGCCCTTCAAAAACTTGCCTGCTAACAAAATTAATCAAAAGGTCAGATCTTTTTTTTTTTTTTTCCTTTCTTGATGTAAAGCCTGTAAGGTCATCTTTTCAAGCTCATTAAAAAGCTTTCTTCCACACTATATCTTCTCTGAGCTAAGAAATCCACTTAGTGTATCCCCTTAAGTACACACTTTCTTATTAATTAAATGCAAGTCCATGTTATAAGGATTTAATAAGATTTGAAGAGAGAATGTTTGTCTTTAATATAACCCTCACTCAACTATTTAAGTTTCAAGTTTAAATACATCTATAATTCTCAAGTTTATTAATATATATATATATATATATATATTATCACTCGTTTCTTTGTGTAAGAATGCTACCAGAGGCTCTTCTTCTTTTACTTTTTGTTTAATTAGTTGTTTATTATTGAAATAATTCATCAGATGAAATTGTAAAGATTTGAGCCATCTGAAAGGAACTTCATATTGCCATGAGCCTCCTCAACGTTCATAGGCTTTGAAAATACTACGCAAGATGAGTTACCATCCGTAATTTTAACAGCATAGCAAATACGCCAAGATCGGAAACCGAAGTGACCACCGCGGTGGTGCCAGTGGAAGTCCCGATGTTTCTTTCATGCTTCCACTTACGTCAAGGCCGCAGTGATGCTGATTTGCCTCGTTTTGGCAACATAATAATTTTCCTGTAAAAAGCAGTAATTTTAAAGAGTCGGCAGACTCGGCGATCAAACCGCTTCCAGCGCTCGCCACAATGTTTTCTTATCTTTGATTGACTTGATACGATTATTCTCAGCTGCATCGCAGTTATGATGGTAATACGCTAAAGCCATGTCTCACTTCGAGCTTCATGATCTGGCAGAAGCAGACTGGGTATCGCTAAAGAGCGGTGCCTGAACTGAACAGCTGAATTGAATACTTCTGGTACTGGCAGGAAGGCGACAACCCCGAAGACATGATCTTGTAATGCATTTTGTTTCTTTCTTTCTTTCTACTTGGGGGGTTCTTTGTTTTTAGCCCCTAGTTTGGGCCATTTTTATATGTTGAAAATATTTCGCCAAAGATAGAGGCTCATCCCTCGACTTCTCAACAAATTCCATCTCTCCTAAGATTGTGTAAACAATTAATCTTAGTTCTGTCATGTTTTTTTTTTTTTTGGCTCCTGAATAGGTGCCACAGATTGAATAACTAAAAAGCTAATGTGTATTTATTTATCTCAGATACAGTCAATCTCGAATCTCATCATAGAAAGCTCAACGCACGTGGAGAAATCAAAGAGAATAATGCGAGAACCGCTTTCCATGTAGATAGTGGGAATACCATCAGCTCACTATGTGATGTAATAGCGTTTCGATCAAAGATTCAAGAGGTAATCAAGTTTATCCCATCACACCCGCTCTGATTCATTCTCGCTTTCCATGAACACAACATTCACATATACCCGAAAAATGAGCAACGCCATCCAACAACATACATCCACCGCTCATTTGCTACCACAATCCCAAAGTTCGTTCCGCCACCACTCTATATCTATGATCTCAAAACCAGAGTCAAATCTTATCCGGTTTGAATAGAACTACGCTTTCACCTCGATTATGGTGCCGCCTTTGTAACATCTTTTTTCTTTTCTTGTTCTCCTCCTCCCTTCACCCCATGTTGGCCAACATGCAGAGCCAGCAGTGATCTTCACTATTTTTATGCGTCATTTTTGGTTTGATGTCCATGTGGAAGAAAAATAATATCGCATTGTCTCTTTCTCATGGCTTAATCAATTGAACAAATCACAAGGATGTGTACATAGGTTGCGCTCTCCTCTCACTGATGGTCATATGTCGAGATCCCTTGTTAACGCTGATTTAGCACCACTTTGGAGTGGTACGATCTTATGAACACAAAAAGGCTTCATATAGCTAAGATTTATCATAACTTGAATCGTCTGAAATATCCTAAAAGACCTTCCGCTTTGGCTTTTAAACAAAAACAATTTTATATTGTCATCCAAACTTAATAAATAGATAGATAGATCCCATGATACAAATTGCTAAAAAACCAAGTAAAGAATGGTAAATCAATGTTAATTCATTATGCCTATAAATCTAATAATATAAAAATTTAAAATATCTGTTTATTCCATATCGATTTCGCCCTGTAAAATCGACATCTTTAACCGATCAAATATGTTTTGGTTCAAGACTGTTAAGTTCACTCAATAAAGCATGGAAATAAAACAATGAAAAGCATCACATTATAAAAATTGTGGCCAGGCTAATGATAAACTTAATCGCCATACTAAGATTTCATAAATCAAAATAAGGTGTAAATGACGGTGACAACAATAAAACAAGACTTATTTTTAAATTTTTGGGGGAAAACCATTTTATTTGAGTAAAAATGAAAAAGGACACTTAAGCTAGAATGTGATCAAAAAATCATCCTCCTTGTTTGAGGAATAGGAGCTGTGGCATGGTGTTAAGGCTAGGCTTGAGAGCACTCCGTGACAGATGGCTCATATAAGTCATAAATCCCATCCCGTTATTTTGTTTCACTACATCTATTTCAATGGTGTTTGTTCCTCATTGCAATCTGCGCCACCTTACTAAAAAACATCCTGCTTTCCACTTCTCTCTCTCCCATCACATTGAGTCACCTGTAATAATGGGTATTAAATATTTCCAATCCAAAAACAATAAGAAGAGAGATGACTGTATCAACTCATCATCTCAAGATCATAGTTCATAATCATAATCAGAATCAGATCCGGGCTTCAATGAAAGGTAGAAAGAAAGATTGTGATGACCCATCCACAGAAAAGTCTATAATACTATAATCCTCCAATAAAACAAATGATTCATAGAGACTTATAGATACTATATAAAGTTTATCCAATCATTCGTTTTATCCATTGATAAATAATTAGATATTAATGTATATTCTCCAACAGCCTGGTCCCTTCCAGATGCTGGTCAAAACTCTAATATATAAATCAAAAAATAAATAAAATGAATTACTTCATTCAATGTTATCTTTGAAAAAGTGTAAATTTTAAATAACTGATTCCTCATTCATATAACTGATGATCCATGGAGGTGATTTATCAAGGTTCTCATGATATTAAGTACATCTTCCTCTCACTCAGAACTCCAAAAAACATGATCCCCATCCAGCGCGCTTAAGAATGTGAAGAAGAGAGAAAAGTAGCAAGAGTGATATAAATAAATTATATGGTGAGGTAAAACAGTAGAGGGAACCTAGATAAAACTGAAACATAAAGTGCATACACTATGTGGCATATTATGAATGGGATAAACACAAGATCCTATGAAGATGAACCAGAGCTATAACTTATCCGAATTGGTAGATCATATATATATGCGAAATCCCAAATGGCCTCAATTATTAGATCACATTATTTCACTTTTTTCTCATCCATATCTTTAGATTGTAGAATTAAAATTTTAATTCACCGAAAATGAGATCTAAAGTTTATTAAGCCCCACAGAGTTGACTTGTGGTCTGCCTGAATTTTAATGAACTGGCCAAGTCGTCAATCTGTTCTTTTAAGAATTATGGATTGATGGTCACTCTAATCCCTTTACATTTATCACTCTAATGTTATTTTCTTGAATATTTTAACTCATTGTTTATTATTTTCTACTATTATCAAAATAAATTAGTCGATCAATTCAAACTCGCATGAGAGATGAAGATCAGGAGAAAGTGGCATGGTGAAAAACACCCAGAACTTCAGATGTTCATGGCTCTGTCAGCTGCAGGCTGACCTGAATTTGTCTTTCCTCCATGTCCCGCCCACAAAGAGTTTCGAGGTTCGGAAGCTATCCTCCCAACTGCTTCCAGATTTACAGCTGTATGCTTTCCTGTACTGTTAAACAATGATTTCTTCATATTGAGAGGGTAGATGAAGATAAAAATTTTATTTAGAGCAAATCAACATACGATTTTCTCAAGAAGTGTCTCCAGGCGAGTCATATAATAATTAGTGCGATTATTTCCATCATCCGATTAGACGCAGTATTGCTCGAGTGTCAAGATTCTTGATGCTCCATCATTACAGTCTTAATATAGCAAATGGTTGCAAAGATAGTACGCTTTCTGAGGTTGGCACCATTAGTCAAATATGTTATGATTAGGAATAATTTAGTATCAGGAGTTGGCATCTATATTTAGCGATACTGGAAGATAAGTGGGTAAATGACAAAAACCATTGATATTTTCCTTTATTGTGATGATTCTTCTCCAAGAAGGCAATAGTAAGAAGGTCATAAAGTTCATCAATAGTCATAGGTTTCAGCTTTCATGCAAATAACAATTTAGGAAACTATATATTTCCTCGAGATTGCAACTGAAGTAAGTGGATACAGGATGGATAAAAGTCTGGTTTGATAAAATCTAAAATGATAGACTCACGAAAAGACGAAAAAGAAACGCCAAAGAAGGACTTTTCACAATATCCTTTACACAAAGACTGAAAGAAGATAAAAATGTTTTTCAAGTGAAGATATTTTGAACATCACCTAGAATCGTCCTTCTCAGAGGCATTGGTGGTAGTCAGAATTTAGAGTATCATCTTCTAAACAGAGTTTATTTTATGAATAGATGGCTTTTGTCTTACAGAAAAATATCATCTGTACTCCTAATCCACCCCAGCAAGTCTATACATTTTTAGCCTGTCATTTTTGATATGGGTACTTCCCTCCCTCCTTCAACAGGGAAAAGACACTTGTAGTAGATGATTTTTCTTGCTTGTAAAGAAAAGCACAGGTATTCTCAAGTACTGGCTATGAGCTGAATTTGGGGCAAAAATACAGATACTGGTACCTGAGACTAGTCTAAATTAGGCGTGCTGGGGTGCATTTCCAAGATCTGGCGTGGTAAGAGAGATGATGCTTCAGTCACCGATACTTACCAGATATCACACATCACTCCCATCCTCATTGCTGACTCACTGAAGAGCATGATCAGATCAATCCTAACAGATGAACTGGTGCAGAAGTTCAATAGAAGAGAATATTAAGTTTTTATGAACCCATTAAGAATCTTGATTAAGAGCAAAATATCCAGTGTTTTATCTGATCCCAGACAGGGAAGTGTGAACCTGTAGATGTTTAAAAGACATAGTCAAGAAACAGATCGGCATTTTCCCAAGAAGATATCATAAAGAAACTCAGAAAATCTTCATCTATGTTGATTTGACTGACTCATCAATATGCCACTAATCAACATCATTGTGTTTGCAGGAAAGTGGCCCTGACCACATGGCGTGCTGTAAAACAGTATGAGGCGCAGCCAAAAATCGGAATCAGGGCAAAGTGTGTAAAAATCTCCAGCCTGAGCACTGGTATGTCATGAATATGTTTTAGATTCAAATGAAGGAAACGGAGAACCCCAACAAGAAACCCCGTAATTAAGGTGGTCTAATGATCAATTGATTTAGCTACAAGATTTGTTAAGAACACAACCCATCATGATACATGTTACGATAAGCATTGAGGAAGAAGGGCTTTTTTTTATAAGTGTTGTTGGCATAATTCTGCTAGTATATCTTACTCAAATGCCTCAAAGATTATGATTCACTCTAAAGTTCTATTAGCATCAACTTTGACAATTAGGAATCTTTCCATTTTAGTTAAAATCAAGTGAACAAAAGATGGATCTTTCAGCCACATCCATAATCATAATAAAGTGTGTTTACTTCTACACAGTAATCGTTTTCATGTTTCTTTGCATAAAAAATGGAAACAAATCTGAATTATATAGTTGATGATAGAGACCATTTTGCCCTCGAAAATTCTGCGCCTGTTTTTAATGAGGTTTAGAATTAATACTCCCAGTTTGAGGTAAGTTCTAACCATTGTGCTACAATGCCCCTCGGAAATTCTTATACCCCTGAAATTTTATACCTCCTCTGATTTCATATTTCCTAACTGCAAATTTAATGAGATCTTCTCATGTTTCTTCCTTAGACTTTAATAAGATCTCACCCTCTTCTTCACAGATTCAAGAATCAAAAGGATGAATTCATTTTGTTTGAAGGGCCTCACCCCTCTGAATGATTCTCACTGTAATTTTGCTTTCTGAACCAATTGACAAATTCTTGTTTAGGTTTTCACTGATATTAAAATGCTCTTCCATCCACCAGAGGTTTTTATTTATCTACAAAGATGTCCTCGTCAATTGCAAATAAAATGAATTAAAGATAGAGAATGTACCAGGTGTTTCTTCAGCTTAATGTCATGGTAGTTTTTATCCAAGACTGGAGTCTTTTCAAGGTTAAAAGATTCATAGAAGAGTAGAGATAACACTTAATGTGCACAGTAGAATTATTCTAAAACAGAAAAAGAAAAAGAGTTGCACCCATTATCCCTATAGACCTGATACTGGTAAGAGTCGATTCATGATAGTTTTCAAGAAAAGATATAAGACCAAGCAAAATCGATAGATGGAGATTCCTCCACATGAGAGCACAAGATTCTCCACATGGGACTCCTATTAACATTAACAACAGATTGTAAATGATCATGGGCCATTAGAAACCAAAAGATCCAGAGCCACCATCGCAATTGTTGGGGTCAGAATTGCTGTTAAAACCGTTCTTCTTCTTTATTGTTAGTAAGAGACTCCGGTGAATTTATTTAGAATAAGAGAATTATTCAACTAAAGACCTCACTGTAATTTTTCTGCCATGTACTCTGTTCCTAAAAGAAAACACTGATGTGAAAATAATCACAGCCAACATCACTCATTGAATTAAAGCACACTCCTCCATCACCCAGATCCTGAGCTTGTTCCACCTTTCATCCTGAGGTATGAAATCCACATTAATATTTTACCCTACATCCATGGTATTGAGGTTATGAGATAGAATGAAAACAGAGTGCCCACCTTTCTGAGTCTGGACAACGCCCTTGACATACAAAAAGAAAGTGTCTGAGGTCCTGATTCAAGATTTTGAAGTGGAGTGGAATTAATTAGTTTGTGATGATCCCAACAAGTAAGCCACCTCGGGGAATTGATATTTGAAGGAAATTAAGAAGTAATCAGCTAGTCACCCCTCCCACCCACTGACTTTGGTCTCCATCACTGATTGGTGCTTAATTAAGTTTGTATAATGATATTGATTCCAACAAAAAGTTAAACATATTGGTGAGATATATCTGCAAAAGTAAGGATTAATCTATAGTATGAATCAACAATCATCAAAACATAGTGAATGGTTAGTCCCTCCCACAACCCTCCTGAACTGTCTGGAGCTCCAGAATGCAGGCGAAATTAGGTAGGGCTTACCACTCCAAATGGTCCTCCTGTTCATGGAACAGTTCAAGTGGCAATGTTTAAAGGCTTTCTTATATACTTAACGCCCCATGACTTTATAACAACAAAAGTGTAATCTTATCGAATTTTTTGGTCGACTGAGAGAGATAATATATATAGAGATGAGACAGAGAGAGAGAGAGAGAGAGGGTATATGGTATGAGGGAGGTATATATACAGAACAGGATTCACTAAAGTGAGTTTTCTAACTTAGTTAATATAAACTAAACGAGTATGGGAGGCAAAACAACCAATTCCTCAATTGCACTCTATCCAATCAAGAACCTGATGCCCATAAAGGGATCATAATCCTTACTAGAATATTGAACTCCCTGAACCAAAGAGATAAACAGAGGGCACACACATTAAAAACATCCCTACTTCAGTTTATTTAAACCAACTAAACAGAAAAATGAGTGCCACTATGGTCTCTGGGGAGCAAACACTGATCTTCAAAAGGATTTCAGTTTCTGGCTCATCAGAACCCACCACAAAAAACCATATAAGAATACTTGTGGTGAGGGTGTAATTACAGAAGTTAACTCCAATCTAGGCTGGATCCATTAGGTGAATATAACAAACCAGTTCTGGTCATAGTTTACATTAAAAAACGATTTTCCAAGATGTCTATATGAACTTATCAATCAAAAACAGTCAAAAGATTTACAAGATCTCTTGAAAATCGCCGGCGCCGCACACATGTAAAGTTAATTGACCTTCCCAAAGATCGTTGTTAACAGATGGCAGCTGCCTTTGAGCCTAAACTTTCTATAACTTCAGACTGACTATCTCTCACTATACTCACACAAATATAATATAGATCCAGTGTGATCCTTTCTTCTGACACTTTAATTTGAAATAGATATGAACGTTTTTTTTTCATTCAATCCTTTTTATCATCTCCATATAAACAAAATATTGTTAAACAAAAGAAAAGTATGAATTTCATCCACATGGTTTTTAAGTCTAATTGATTTGGTCATCTCCCTATTATGTTGCCCAAGTCTCCATGCCTAGTATTTGAGCTCATTTTTAAGTCAAGCCCATATCCTGTAATTAATCATGAAGGATCAAACGCCAAAATATCTGCACACAAAACCATGAAACATATCGCCATGGAATAGAAGTGTTAGTGTTCCAAGTGAATCTGAATCATATAAGATAAATATATGATCTCTTTATAGTTAAACAAAAAGAAATACTTTTTCAAGATGTCAATCTGAAAAGACTAACCCACCTGTCAGATTGTATGTGCTGACCTTATACGGTCCCTCATGACAGGATAGTTTGCCCAATGCACAGTTGAATTATTTGAACCAACATCAAAAATGAGTAAGAATTTATAATTAATAAAATCCAATGATAATACCTTATTAATTAAAAACATATTACATATAAGAAAAATAAATAATAATGATAATGATGATTAATATTGATCTGAGAAAATAATAATATGTTCGGAGTCGATAGATTGAGTATAAACAGACATTGAACACGGTATGGACTTGGTTCAATGTTCGATACGAAAGGCTCAGATCACTCCATTAGTTTCTGTCCCTAGAATGGCTGATAAAAATGGGGCTTCAATCTCAACAATAATCCAGACCAAACGGTACTGTAGTGTTCTGTCTTCAAGTCACTGACAATTTTCTGTGTTTCTCACGAGTCACAGATCAGCAATGTGAAACCATTCCGCCCAATGAGTATAATTCATCATGACCAGAGGTTCTCCATATCTTTATCGGCAAGCAAAGAAGAGGTTTATTTGCGCTCGATCATGGGCATTTTGAGAGTGGAGGTCTCTCTATTTGGTTACAGAGGTAATCATTCTTTTGTATATGAAGAAGTTAATCATGAAAAATTGTTGGCTTTTAAATAGCTGAAGTGAATACTATGAAAAGATCTAATCCATAAACGGTATCGTGGTTCATAAATAAGAAAAGGTATTCAAATACTTAGAACTTCGATCCCTATCAATATGTTAGTCTTCATTTCACAGCGGATCTTCCTTCAAATCCACCCCGGCCTCCCTAGTAAGCAGCATATTTTTGGATTTCAGCCTCAAAAAGCTTTCACTTCCACTCACCAACTGAAGTCCAGTGCGATCCTCCTGTAATGTAAATTCATCCACTTTGTATTGATCATCTTTGAAAGCCTTGTCTAACATAAACAAACATCCGTCTCATCAGAATTAACGCTTGGTATGCGAATGCAGACCTTATATTGTGGTGGGCCTAAATGATCCCTGTATAAAAAAGCTTTAAAAATAATGATTTTTATAAGATATTATTTTTATCAAAGAGAGTTAGATTAATCTTATTTTTATACATAATTTACAAAATTACATTTTTTGGTCACTGAGTTTCAAAAGGTTTTTAAAAGAGAATAAGGAATTATTTGGTGGTTTTTAAAAATTATTTAAAAATGATTCTGACTAAATGGAGACAATGATTGCGAATCCATATTCAAAAACAGGGTACTGGTTTCATATTATAATCATCCAAATAAATTAGAGCAACATAAATTGTTTTTGGCTGAGGGCGTTAAGCCTGAGACAACATATCTAAAATGCTGGTTATTAATTATTTATTCGAAAGTCAATTTATTTTTGTCTAATATATCAGCTTAACATATTATAAAGTATTGTTAATTATATAATATGTAAAAGTGTCATACATCTCGCCTCACAGATATTACAGAAACGTCATCCCGAAGTACTTTGAAAACATTAAGGTAATCCCGCTTAATCTGATTCCATCCATTGACTATAACATGAACGCGGCTCTTTTTTACACAAAAACTGCTCAAAGCCCTCTGTTATACTATTTAATTACTCGTATGTGAATTCCCACCAAGTAGCTTGAACAAAGATAACTCCATCTCCTCCCACAACTCGCTGAGCTAAAATCCCTCCTCACTAATTTCATTACAGCTCTACCCATTGTTAGTTTAGAGGAAGTCACGCCTTCATCTAATCAGAGGTCCACCATCATCTCCATTTTAACACCCTGGTAAATGAGTCCCACACCTCACCCAAGCCTCAGATAGCTTCTTCATGAAAGATCCCACCCATTCACTTTGTAAGAGATATCTTTCTAGGTGCCTTTACCACTTCATCAATCCACCTTAGTTTAGAGAGAATCAAAGATAAATGAAATGTTGAAGTCGAGGCTCAAAAAGAGGTTTTACACTCTTTCACCCTCCATTGAACCCTCTTCTCGTCTGGCCTTTATTAAAATCCATATTCGAAAAGGAATAAGAAAACCCTCCGATCACTGAGGTGTTGAAGATTCAGATTATTTATATTCTCACCTCCCTTTCTCTAATCCAAACTAGATTCGATTCCTAATCCCATCTCATTTAATAGGTTTCATAAAAGATAAACACAAAATCCTTCTTATAGAGACCAATGAAGTTTACCTTCCAATCATCTTAACCTTGAGGGAAAGTGGTGATCTAGCAATATTTTCCAAGGAGTGCACTAAGAAACTTTATTTATTCATAAGACCTTTTTGAAATCCATTTTGATCCGAAGGGTTGTCGTTTCGTTTGAAGACTTCTACAATGTTTATATGATCCAAGGTTCAGTTTCAACCTTTGCGGATTAATTGAAATATGCTGTTATTGTAAACCAATATAGCGGGAAGCGTTTCAACCTGCTGTCAAGAGTATGGTGTTCTGGTAAGGCGGATGATGGTGAATATAATTCTTTGAAAAAATATTTAGATGTAGTAAGGTCGTATTTTTGGCTTCATACTATTATTCTATGATTAGAATTAGGTGTTTTTTAAGATGTTCTTTCTATAGTTGTACCAAATATTCCATATATAATATCGGTTTGATGTTACTCAGATCGTTTGTTTGGAAACGATGGAAGGAGTGCAGAATGGAAGCGAGTTTGGGAATTAAGAATAGAACCGCAATATGCTCTTTTTATATATGATATATATATTTCGATCAAGAAAAGTAAAGTATTATGAAAGAGAAATTAATATACACATGAAGGAGGCTAAGAATCAAACATACAATGATAAGGAAGAAAATCTAAAAAATCGCATTTACACCCTAACTGGCAAATAGGGAAATCTATCGAGTTTGTAGTATCAATGTCAAACAGATTCACCAACTCCAACACAAATTGAAATAGACTTTGAATCCGGGCTGAATCACTTGTTCTCGAACACAAAGCTGAGTTTCTACACAAATCAAATAGTTCAAAAAGATACAATGAGTTGTTGGATCAAATTTTTCCGCTTTTCCTTTATTATTTCGTTTCAAAGAATAATAGAAGAAGAGACCAGCTTTAGGAATGAGCTTCCAATTAAACCCATTAATTGATGTAAAAAGTATAAGTAAGTCCCACAACATTTAGCACTCTGTATGATCAATAAATGGTTATATTTCATCCCCTACATAAAGATCTCTGATTTAGAACCGCTTATCCTTCATGCTGAGATTATCCCAGAACTTTTTGGCCTCATGCTGATCCCATAAAGATACAATTTCGAAAGAACTTAATTTTCTTATATATATATATAGAGATTTGTCTCCTCAACATTGGGATTTGTGAATCTGAGCGACTGAAGAGCCAGACAAGATTTTTGAAGTTTCACACTGTTGTTTCTTCAATACACTCACTCCTCCCCCTTCCTCCTCGCCTCCTCCTAATAACATTTTCACTGTTTAATATTTCATCATTTCACTCAAAGTTTCTCTCTATTTCTTCTACTCATCTATTTATTCTATTATTTAGAATTCTCAAGGTGAGGCTGAGGCAGGTTGTGTGGCTTGGGAAGCAGCCGCTCCACAATATAACTCAGAGTTCCTTGGTCTAATAATAATTCACATGATAGTATGAATAGTCATATTTTTTAATAGAAAAATAGAAACAGCATTCTGAAGAGTTATTAATAATAAGAACACATGCAAACCACTCCACTTGACAATGAGCACCCACTTTTTACTTTTAGTGGTAAATTCTTGAAATTGTTTCATGCTTTCAAAGTGGAATTTTAGGTAGTCAAAGAAGCATGAAAAGTCCAAATCAATGTGATTGTACATCAATAGAAAGTGTCAAACATACCTCTCACAATGATGGAAAGTTTAAAGGTTAAAATGACAACCCTAGAGTCACTCAAGAAAAGAGGTTTGTATTCTTGCTCCAAAAAGAATCATACAGAATCGCGAGGCAACAAAATGCATAAATAATGTATATACTAACTAGAGGCATCCGACCTGAAAACAAAAATCTATGGTTACAAGCTCTAGTAAATATAAAGAAAAATTAGAAGTACAAATTACCGCTTCGAAATTCATTATTTGGGTTACCTCGTTCACTATAACATCTTTACTATTTCTCAGAAATATCAAAAAGTACCTTTAAAGCCATTGTCGCTAGGCGCACCATTGTGTCCCAAACAGTCACTGACCGATAATGCCAAAGTGAATTTTTTTTTTTTTTTTTTTTTTTGAGGCAGGCGTGCCATGAATTGGCTTCATCCCACCACTAACATCCAACCGCAAAACTTTATTGATCGATGGATGGTGCGCAAAACTCCGGTGTGGTTGACTGGAAAATCACAATAAATTCGAAAAGAAACGAGTTGCAAATTATCTGGAATGTATGTGCACTCTGGTTGATATGAACCATTCATTTCAACATAACATGCCTCATTGTAATATGGGAACGGAAATGTCCACCAATGTCATTAAATGTTCCTTTATAAAGTGGATTCGCTCCGCGCTCAAGTCATCCTCCTTCGAACTTAAACTAACTATTTCAATTTATCACCCTAAACGGTTCTATTTTAGCAACTAAGTCCGCATGTCATTGTCCCTGATGTTTCTATTTCTCGTTAGTGACATCCGGGGAGGTGATTAATTTTATTTCAATAATCTTTCAATTATGTATAAATTTCACAAATATTTTTATTCGGAAATTTTCTAACATATTGTTGCGATATTAACAACGTCACCCCTTCTGCTTTCTTCCTCCTTTTCCTCCATGGAGTGAAGAAACAGATAGTTATCGTGCAAGCTTTATCATGGTTTTACCATTCAATTACATGATGATGTATATAGATGGCAGACGAAAGGTTGTTTTTGAGTGGCAAAAGCAGAGGGAAGGTCGGTTATCTCCATACACCAGAATAAATGAGATCATGAATCATTAACACGGCAGAAGATGCGAGAATGGTGACATCTTTTTCCCCAGAACCAGCTTCTCCATTATCACAAACTCAAAAGTAGCAAAGCTCAGTCAGAAATTATTTTCGGCCAAACAAAAACCAAAGTCAAAGCCAAGTCACAAAGGTCTTTAGCTTTATTTTTAGAATATCTTCAGATTTGAACACCACAGAGCAATCCAAATGTAACAAAGAAACCTGAAATATCTTGACAACAAAATAAAATAGTCAAAATGGATTCTTAGCAAAGAAGTTAGCCTCCCAAATGTCCAACAAGAGGTACTGCATAAGATAAACAACTAGAGGCTTAGGGTTCTGAAATTTTAAACCAGCCATGACCATGAATAGTGAATTTTTGAAAAGATGTTCATGCATGAAAGTTTTCCTGCACTGAAACCCAAAAACACACACAACATCATACTGTATGGCTTATATATGTTCAAAACATAGAGTGGTAAGAGAAGTGGGCAGCACTTCGTAAATGTTGTTAGTCAACGAAACAACCAATAAAGCAAAGAAACAAAGAATCGCCCAGTCAATCTTCCGTTGCCTCCCGATGCTCATGATATCCCCGATCCCGGTGCAAAGAACCCCTGTCGCCATCACCTTCCGCCGGTGCTCTACGGCGAAGCGCCCCCAGAATTAACATCGACTCACACTTTCATCATGCCAATGTCCGAATGTCGGTTTCCTGAATGGATCCCCGACTACACCGGTTATTGTCATGATGGCTTTCGGGCCGTTCTCCCGGCATCATGTCCTTATGGTCCTCTCACCAGGAGGCGGCAGACAACAATCGCAGATCATTGAGCCACCAGCCAAGCAGCGCGGAAGCAGAACGTCGTTTCCAAGAAGCAAAGAAGACGGAAGATCTTCATGGCTGGCCAGAAGATGAACAGAATACTGAAAAAGTGCCGCCAACAAGTCCTGAGTTCCGGAAAACAGCGATATGGATCCCAGTTTGAATGTTACTCACGCTCCATTTTCCACTATTATAAACAAAAGGCTCCTTAACTGCGGCATACAAAAAATCATATATACCAAGAAAACAGCCTCTTCTTTCCTGGCTATGTCTGTTAAATATAGAGATATTGTTACTATACGTTATTAATGAAAAATAACTAAATCCTTTACAAAATCATTCTCCTTAATTCTTAATCATTCCATAGAGGGTTATTTAATGTAAATTTTCATTAATAACTAATGATAAAAGTGTTCATTCTCTGCATCTTTGCCTTTACAAACAACAAAAAAATCAAAAATTCATCAATGAAAGAAAATCTACAAAGATCACTATTAGAATCTTACTTTATTGGTCAGACAGAAGGCAATGTATTTAAAAAACTGGCTTAAAATAACTAAAATCTAACAAACATTCTCCTAATTATAATTCATCAAATACAAGGAAAAAATCTACAAAGATCATAATAATTAGAATCCACTATGGTCTGTCTTAGACAACCTTAAAACAAGAAGATGATTTTTACATAATTATATATTATAGGTTCCAACTGAGAGGTTATTTAATAATTACCACATCCTCCGCTTCTCGCTCCCCAGTTTAAAATGCACCCACTTTTCTTAATTTTTTTTTGTCCTGAATAAAACAAAAAATCACAAAATTCATCAAATTAGGAAAGAAAATCTGTTGTAAAGATCATAATCATTAGAATCCACTTGATGGTCTTGGCAGGTTACAACGTACCTGGTGTAAAACACAGCCAACCAAATTCACTGCAACCATTCTCCCAATTATAATCTGTTCAATAATGAAAGAAAATCTACACGTTAATAGAACAATTATAATCCCGTCCACCATCTTCACGTCTTTTTGTGAATCCCTTTCTTTCCAGCATGATTTTATATAATTATGGTAGATGGGCAGGGTTCAACTATGGTGCTTTCATTTGGGTACCCGGTACCCTCACACAAAACAAATCGAAACAGGCCAATCATTCTTCATCTTATTGTCCAACAAACAACAAAAAATCACAAAAATTCATCAAATTAGAAGAAAATCTACAAAGATCATAATCATTTGAATCCACCTTTGTCGTTGTCTAGGACAACCTTTCAAACAAGAAGATAAGTTTTATATAATTATATATATAGTTTACGGTGCGCGCAAAGCTTATTCGCTTCAGTGTTCTCATTCTAATAAATTAAATCTAACAAAATCATTCTCCTTAATTTAATGTTGAGATTTACTTAATGAAAACAACACAATATTCCAGATCATTAATCGAACTCAACTCTGATAAATAAAATAATAATAATAAAAATATACTGCATACCGTTTGAAGAACACTAGCCATGAGAGATCCCCTTCTCAGTTTATAGATTCAATCCTTGATCCCTTTTCTTCTTATCAAACTTATATATTGATACCTGTTTTCCAATGATAGAGTGTTCTGGGAACTATTATGTTTACATATAACCATTATAGAGAAGAGGTGGCACACGCTAAAAACTGCTTTCTTAAATGTGAGTTATTCAATAATCGTTTCATATTCCTGAAGAAGAATATAATTTATTATTATTTAATCAAGTTTATTCCTTTTTTTTTTTTTTTTGTGTGTAAAATACAAATTATATTATTATTCTATAAAAGAGACAAATATGAATTATTAATTGTTCATTCCTTAAATAATAAACAGTGATTATTATAATCTACCACCCATCAAGGGTGTAAACATTCTTCATGTAAATGTAAGCTTTGTAGAAAGATATTGTGTATTCTTTAATTAAGAAATACGAAGTTAAAAGGTCACCTACTTAATTTACTGGAAATAATATTCCTCCACTTAAATTCACTGTGTCATTGAGAAAACTGAGAATATGTTTCAGACACGTGATCACCACTTCAATAAACTTAGTCAATACGCCCAAAAAATCAAGGTCATGACATTCAGACGCTGATAGATTGATATTTAGTCATAAGGTCATTAATTGCATGTTGTGTTCTTCCATAAATCAAGACTACGAATCTACAATCCTGAAATCTGGTAATGTGTGAGTCCAGCTAATTTAGTCTTGTCGTGATACCTTGCTATCAAACAATAAACGTAAAACACCGCTGAATTGTGCAAAAACATAATAATGTAAACAGAACACTGCCCTAATGCAAATTATCGGATCATGCATAATCACTATTCATTCCTGACAGAGAGGAGTCACATGGATTACCCAAAGATATTCATCCTCATAACATGTTCCAAATATGTTCTTTGAGGTAATCCTTAGTTGATGATCAAAGAAACTATGGTTGTGTATCCATTATTTCTGGAATTGATACTATTGTTTATGACCTTTCTTAGTAATAACTAAATATCAACCACGCGCTTCTAACCACTGTTAGAAAATTTTATTCTTAGAGAAGAAATACCATAAGAGCTATCGCAATATATCTTCAAAGGTCAAGAGCTCACAAACACTAAGCCCTCCTGACAAAACCCAACCATAAGAAAGATCAAGCTCAAAAACAAGCAATAAATCCCAAGGCTCCAACAGTGGATTAAAGTGACATCAAGCTAATTTTCTCCAGACGGTCATCTGCTGATAGCCAAAATCCCGCTGACTTTACTGGTCAGGACAAACCAAATCATAAATCAAAACCCGGTAACCGGACAACCCCAATTGTTCAGATCTTTATATGTGAGTTAGTTATAACCGTCTTGTAAATACCTCATGACCTTCTTGCACTTCCAGCGGGTCAATCCCTCGGGATCGCCGCACCCTCCTAACATGCCTGGCGAAGTGAAAAGCCTACATCCGCGCCTCGTATGTTTGTTTCATATCAACTTCCACAACACGGCAGAATCTTTCTTCTCTGCATTACCCATTTCCATGTTATTCTCTGGCACTCAAGATTTACTCTGACTCGTCACCAACAGGTAGGTGCAATAATCTGATGAACATGATCATGGCTGAAACTCTGAAACCAACAATATATCCTTTCCTGAGATAAACTAGACCTCGAGATCGATCCCTTGAAGATCTCTTACGTTGTCAACATAGTTTGCCTCACCATATCAACCATGCGAGTTTTTAGAGATATTCGGTTTCACCTAATAAACCATCACCGCCAGCGAAGCAGCAGATCATCCGCGGCGGCCAGACGTCAACAACCCGGCCTCGCCGTAATTTAACTTGTGGCGAGGCAATCATCACGCTCTTTAAATCTCAGCATGGTGGCGGTATTATTGTTCTTAGCCATTTTCATTGTTCGGAAGTTTGTTTAAGACCGAAATGGATTCACCGTAACCAGGTGTTCATTTCTTATTGGCAACCCTTCTGGCCGTCGCATAGATATCTTCATCCAATTTAGCCGGGCAATGCGCTGCCATCCATTTGATGTAACTCTAATCAAACAGCTACGGTGTTTCTATTGATTCTGCCAAATTTTCTGAAACTGAGAGAATGGCCTTAAAATCGACATACCTTCCTTGCTGTGTCATTTCGGCCGCCAGTTCCGCCTCAAACTGCCTCATATTGGCACTTTGAAGGTCAGACTTGTCTTTAAAGCAATCCATCATACAATGGACGGTTTACAACTATTGCATTCGGCGAGATCCCCGCTACACCGCAGGTCAGACAAATCCTTCGGTCTATAGCTTCCATCCATTGGTCTAGAACTATCACTTTCCATGGTTTGTGAAATCAAACCGATCCTTCCCTATCCTGGCATCAGGTACTGATTCCTGCAAATACACCACATAATTCAGACCTGAATATGTGCCCTTCTGAAATCTCCCTGTAGTGTTGTAAGCCAAGGTACTCAAGATTTTCATTTATAATATTTTCCTTTTCTATGGTAATGAACTACTTCTAATATGTTGAGCTCATTTTCCTAACTTGTCGAACAGGCTCAGGACACACTTTCATGAGAGGTGTATGGTGTCATCCACTCTATCTCTTCGTTTAACATCTACATTTCTTGCCATTACTCCCACTAATTTCATTATTCTCTAAGAATCAGCTATGTGTTTAACTATTTCACTGGCTAAAGATCCTTACTCCCATATCCTGGGCAAAATTCCTGTGACCCTACTAGTGGTCCACTGTACACTCTAGGGAAATACACAGTGCCCCCAAATTCAAAACAGAAGTGGAACATGTGAAGATTTATAATACTCAAAGAGATATCCACGACTGAATTTATCCAAATGGTGGTCAAATCACCATTGATATAATATGGGTATGGATCATTGAGGTTTAATATTAACAACAATTGACATTCAAGAGTATTTCATAATTAGACAAAGATAAAATTAGTTAGGTCCTGAACAACCAAGAGCTGAAGATAGAGTACAAGAAATTGTCATAGAACTAACTTGAGCTGAGTCCGCAAAGGAGAGAAAGAACTCACTTTACCCTAGAAACATATTTAAAAATGAATAAAATGAGGAAATAAATCCACTGAAATGGCAAGACTGAGGCGGGAAAATAATGCTTTATCATTTAAAATTCTTCCCTTCAAGATTCACGCCCACCTTTATTGTTCCAGTTAATAAATGATTTCACAAAATCCCAATCTTTATCAAACCCACCATAAGAAATCGCTCACTAACATCATCACTGTCAAGAAACCGAGAAACGAATCACTATCACGATATGAATTTGATGGAGAAAACATATGGAACATCATAAGACGACCATGAAAGAGACACTCATAATTTGACAGGCATGCCTTACTTAAACTAATAATGCATCATTATAAAATTCAATCCATAAATAAAATTATATAAAATTAACGAGTAAATATGTCTCAAAACACTAATTAGATATTTATGGTCAGAGAGAAACCAATTATAATTAGACATGATCAGAATTTAAAACCCTGGTTAGAACCGACTCACGCCAATTAAACGAGATAAACCGTTCAAATCCCACTTTACCATATCGGTTGTAATTTAAAGAATCATGAATAAACTCACCTCGTCCATATCGTAAATTGGCTAATATCGGTCATATCATAGAACATCCAACCGGTTGTAAACCTAATCACGGGCTTAATGATAACCGCTGGATGAAAATCAAACTTTCACGTCATCGTAAAAAATCGATGTTAACCTATTGTTAATCCACTTCACGTTATCAGAAACCCATTATTTGAATTGTTAGAGTTATTGAACCCATCTACGCGATTTCCGGCAAAAACTGGATGATCAAACTATTTTTGCCAAACCGACTACGCAACGCAATCATTAACCTGGTTCAAACTCCACCACCGACCGCGGGAGACCACAACAGGTCGGTCAACCGACTTCTCACGAACTCGCGGTATCTCCATGCATATGATATTAGCTGATAAACTAACGATAATGGCGGGAAAGATCATCACCTATAATCAATGACACGCCGTCTCACTACAGTTTTTCAATCGCCACCTGTCCGCTAATTTATGAATTATTTTCAATCTTAATCAACTACATCGGGCAGGACCTTGAATTATCAACTGGTTTGAATGAGAACAATTAATTAACTGAGAGCTCTTAACAAATTTTAAAACATATATAGCCTCCTCAAATCCAATCCACATGAACAATACTGTCTATGTGTTTAAACCTAATCCACATGAGCACCAAAATATCTGAGAATACCACGAGACCATCCACTAATCCAAAAGCAAACTCTGAAATGGCTTAAAATGCATGTATCCAGGCTTGAAATGATAACTTATTTATACTAAGATCTGATAACCAATATATGCAACCAAACCATTTGATTCAAACAAGAGAGGCGGAAATAACAAACTATTGTTATATTCTGAATAATAGCCCAAAGACTTAAAAAACATATGAAACCGCTCTGATTAGTCGCGACGTCAGTTCCTTCCAGCAGATCACCGCCTCCCGCCGCGAGCCCTCAATATAAATAAAATACCTACCAGTTCCTAATTGAACCAATGGGCACTGAATAATATCCTTAAGGCCTATAATAATATTTCAACTATGAGATCTGGTCTCAACTGAACCTGGCCAGGCCGCCCAATGATGACAAGGTGCCATAAAGTCTGATAGAGACCTGCAAACAAGTTTTTCAAACTGGAGCACTTCTCGAAATTGAAATCGTCCAATAATCTTAAAATACTCCACTTACTGAATATACCCCCAATTTTTCCGTACCACTAATTATACCTTGGTTTACCATATTTTTAGTTTATCTTGAAACAACTGTAAAAATGGAAACTTAACCAAATCAAGTCCAAAAAATTTACAAACTCATATCAATGGAAACCGGTGAGACCAGGAACCGGCTGGTAATACGGCCTCGGTCCAACAGCTTCGCCGGTGGTCGAAAACTGATCAACTTTTCGCCGATTTCGTCATTGTAACTTCCAACGTGAGAATCGGCAAAGTAACACGAAACGAGTCAGTGGTCCGTCGCGGCGCGAGGCCGCGGCGTCGAATAGTCGAAACATCGGTGTGTCGGCAATTGTTCCGGTGATCACGGGTGGTCGTCACGTCGCTTCGCCACCCTGATCCCAGCGAGTCCCACGATCGTTGGCAGAACGGCTCGCGTATCCACCCCTAGAGGTTGCACCCGTCCCGCTTCGGTGCGGTCGCGGAGTTTCGTCCAACCGTATCCTCCCACTTCGCCTCCAACGACATATCCGTCCTGCTCCGCTCGGCGGTTCTTCCCGTTTTCGGAGTCTGCGCGCCCTGGGGCTAGTTTCATTTGAACTCAAAATCATGTTTATAGTCCAGTTTACTTCGCAGCAAATCCCGTGACATAATTTGACACCTGGAGCAAAGTGCTACTATTGAACTAATAGTCAGAATCTTTATCCGGAGCTCTGATGGTGACGCCTCAATTCACTATGAACTCTCAGATTTCACTGAGGCTCGCCAATGTGCGCCCCAGTCAACCTTAAATTATTCATTCTTGAAAAGTCAATCTCGGGCCGCCCAACCCATTCAAGTGTTGGTCAAACCCAGTCAACTTTGGTCAAACTTAATCAAAACTTAACCGCTTCAAAACCTCGTTTTATTATCGTAATACGTATCATAATTTACACCGTGGTTGCAGGTCAATAAAATCTGTAAATTCTTCAATTATTCTGATAGCCAATGAAATATCCAGATGGTCTGCCTTAACTGCTTCTTTCCTGTACAGTAGATTCTGCCTCCACTCGGATAACTCCTGCACATGATGAGTGTCCTGCTAGGTTTCCGCCTAAGTCCTGATAACCCCAGTGCGAGCCTGGAACCTCATTGTGGAACCTTGCTCAAGATATACATTATGTTTTTTAAGGCTTCACCCCATTAATGAAATAAAAATATAAGAGAGTAACTCATCATAGTTCCAACTTATTTCATTGCAAAGTATTATGACCTTTCTGAAAACACCATTCTCTGTTTGTATGCACGTATTATAATGAGTTAATGAACACATGTTGCTGAATTGGCAAAGGATTGAGATTGCCCTGGCTCATCAGATCCCGCCATAATATCTACACCGCCCTATCTGATATCCATCAATTTGAATCTTATCCATCTGTCTCTCTATCTCCTCTGCAAGTGAATATCCCAAGATGTCAATGGCTTGAGACTTTTCGCGCATTAGATAAACATAACCACAAATCAGAGTGATCACCCAAGTAAAGGCATAAATGAGCCTTCCCCAGAAATATGTGAATGAGAGTGGTCCTAAATATTCAGATGAACCATTCCATGAAAGCTCACACTTCCTTTGGGGCACCGTGGTTTAGTTTGCTTCCTTATGCAACCATGCATGGAAAATCAGAGGTCAGATTCTTGTGGTAAATTCCTTCCTTCACTAATTTCTCATCCTTTCCTGTAGGATGCCCCGAAGCTCCAGCCACAAGATCGCGCAGAATTCACATCAGTTTCGTGTTTTTGAAACCAATATTTCAACGGTATATAAAGCTTGTAAATTCAATATGATTCAATAAAATAGAGAATCGACATATAAATACTAGCACCAATCAATGATCGACATCAACGATTGAAACAACAACACCCATCATGACATCCAAATAGCATTCACGACGCGAAACGTAAATTCTAGAGATAGCGTACTATGTGGTGTTTAAAAGATCCATCTGAATATCCGCCTCATCGTAAAGCCATTGGGTACCAACAAATTATCACCGAACTCGGCGACGCTTCCATATAGAGGAACTTTACCTTCCTTGGTCGCTAGCGGAATCCCCATTAATTAGTCATGGCGGAGTCGCGGCCCTGAATCAACGTCCACTCAAGATGCCTTGAAGGAACTTCAGTATGACGATCCATACTACAACGATAAAAGAACATTATACTTCTTTTCGAATCCGTTTTACGCTGATACAACCCTTCCACATGCCCTTTTCTTCACAAAAGTATCAACTTACCGAATTTTCTCCATCGCTGACTCTGCCACTTCCCCGGAAACCACTTTTCCTGAGTGGAAAGTTCTTCCTTTTTTTATGAAGCCAGTGCCATCGTGAGTTGGCACAGCGATTCAAGATTTGTGTCGCTCTTTAGTCTGGTCTCACCCAGATATTTGACAGAGCCGGTCCTTCAAGTTCCAACGACACCGGAAGATAGCGGATTTTTGAATGGAGCAAACCAGATTAAAAGCGAGTTCGAAAGATGCAACCAGATCTGGCACACCATCCATACCCATGCCTAGTGCCTCGTTTGGCGCACTTTCGCCGCGCCGAAATATGCCATTAACACCTTCACCACCACTATATTTCACGCGGTCAATTCAGCCACTGAATGGCCGGTGGCACCTGGTCGGCGCTTCAAGCGCCCTCAACGATTTCGTGAATTCCAGGCAAAACCCGCTCTGAGGAGAGAGTCTCGGATGGCTGGCCGCGGCCAGTCGGTTCCTCGCGCACGATCATACTGAAGCGCCGATCTTGTCGCAGTTTTTGATTGTCCCACCTCGTTCGGTACCGCCATCCGTAGTTTCGGCGTCATCCCATAAAGCCAGTCAGCTGGTCCACTCGCAGAACGAACCCTTTCTGGCGTCATCCGTAAAGTCACTCATGTAAAAACAAACATCCATGCAAGGTAATGCAAAGGAACCATGATAAATAGAATTATGTTCACAATTAAAATCTCAAGATAAAATAATAGTAATTAACTATTATATATTCTAAATTCTCGCAGAATTTAACATATCCAAATGTTCACTGAAGGAGCTTAAAACACTTTACTATTTGCTCTACTATATGTTACCTGGTATCCATTTTACCTTTCTGCTAAACACAAAATAAAAACTTATTGATTAATCATTAGCAGAATTGATTCCTTCAGTTAATACATTCTAATATAAAAAGATAATTTATTAAGAATTTATAAGTCCTCTTATTCTTTTATGTACCCAATATATATCACTATTAATTTAGTTACTTTGGTAATCATCTTAAATTAGTTGTAACCCCTTACATTTATAAATTCATTGATAAAATTTATTGGCATGAAATTAATTCTTTTTTATTTGAGTTAAAAATCAAGGTAGATTCTGAATAAATCATCCATCTCACTTAATCAACTATAATAAAATCAAGAACTGCATTCACTAAACATAATAATAATTTCATTGAGTTAATCAAACCACGTGATACATGGACATCTGAAGAAAATTCTAGCTTCATATTCAATAAGATAAATGAATAAATCATCAACCATGTTGTAGATTATATTCTCTTTGCTTGAAGTTTCAACCGTGTCCGTTACACCGGGAACGCCAGCAATGGGCCCTGAAACACAACTGGATCACGTTTAAACTAGGCGCCCTCAATTCCATTGATCCACTGCCGCTGTAAGGGGAAAATGGTACCTTCACGCGAGCTGGGTCTTTATTTTTGTTTGAATTAATTTTTTTTGGTTCATTTAGTGAGGGACTAATTTAATCTGGAAAATAAGAAATCTCAAAATTTAACACCCTTAAAAACAATATTCCAAGATAGAAATTCACTCCATTTTCTTATTACCATTTCCATGAGGATTTATCAGCAATTAAATACACAATATTCTAGATCGCGTGAATCAAAACCTCATCTCTGATAATAAAATAATAATTAATAAAAAATATGAATTTATACACTGCTTGAATAATATATTTGTCTATACAGAGATTTCCCTTATTTTGAGGTGATTCAAACTTTTGATTCTCTTCTTCTACCAAAACTTTGATAATATACTCTGTTCAGATTTGACTGAAGATGCTCTGAATCCACACATAAAGATGTTTCTATATAAATTTATTGATAGATAATAGGGTCAAGAATACACGTCAAAAACCGTTCTAAACGTGGTTGTCTTAATAATCTGTCGATATTCAAAATAATAAATAAAATTATGACATTAACTGTTTTAAATAATAAAATTATATTTATTATAATTCTTAATTAACTGTTCATATTCCAAAATAATAAATAGACTATTATTAATAACTGCTCTGTATTCCAAAATAATAAATTATATTAATATAATTTAACATTCATCCCATCATAAAACATCTTTTGCTATCAATGAATATATCAGATATTGTTTTAATTATTAAAGATTAGGGGTTAGTGGATCACCACTTCACTTTAATGTGAAACACATTCTAATTCATCAACATAAGGAAAACTCCAAGAAAAGATCAAACATGAATCCAAATTTATCATCTGTAATAACCTTGAAACGCAGCTACAATTTGCTATAATTATAAGGATAGAAGTCTACCAGATATATAGGTTATTTTCTAATGGAAATTTTCATTAAATAACTAAATATAATAAAATCTACTCTTCAAATATTTTTTTATTTTCCCATAAAACAACAAAAAAAATCACAAAATTCATCACTAGAAGAAAAATCGCAAAACATCACAATCACAGAATCCCACCCATTATCTAGACAACTTCAAACATAGTTAGTTTTATAATTATAGGTAGAGTAGTTACAACGTATGCTTATTTAAAGAAAACTTTCAATAACAAAAAATCTAACAAAATCTATTCTCCTGACCTGAATTCATCAACATTAAGGAAAATTTAAGAAAAACTATAATAATTAGAATCCCACCTTATTATTCAGACAAACTAAAATGTTAAGATATGTTTCATATACCAAGATATAGGTTCTGAACGTAGGTTTGCCATTTAATGAAATTTTCTTATTAATAACTAAACTTAACAAACAGCTCCTCTTAATTTTTTTTTTATTCCTTATGTCAACAAAAATCACAAATCACCAAATGAAGAAAATCAAGCAAAGATCATAATCATTATAACTGTATACCTTGTTGGTTTGTAATGAACCTTCAAATGTTAAAGAGTAAGTTTGTATAATTATATAAGATAGAATATATAGAATATATATATAGTTATTTAAATAAATTCATTAAAATAATTAATCTTAATACCAAAATTCATTATCCTTAATTTAATCAATCAACGAAAGGAAAACTATAAAATATCATAATAATAGAACCAAATCTGATATCCAGAGACAAATCTTTAAACAAGAATATAGCTTTTCATATACTATATAGATATAGGTTGGTTAATGTATATATGTTATTTATAGAAGATTTTACTAAATAACTAAATATAACAAAATCATTATTTTATCTTTTTATTTTCCTTCCAAACAACAAAAAATCATGTAAAATCATCAAATTAGTTGAAAATCTACAAAGAGTCATAACATTAGAATCATATCTTTATTGGGTTTAGGATTTAATAACTCAAACAAGAAGATAAGTTTGATATATTTATATAAATTATAGTTACAACGCATATAGGTTATTGTGCTGAAAGGCTCGCAAATAATTCAATCAATAAAACCATTCTCCCTTGAATTTTAATTTAATCAGAATTTATATATGTAATCTACAAATATCATAATGAATTGAATCCACTTTATTATTCAAGTACAAACTTAAAAATAATAAGATGTCATGAGAGAACAGGTGGAGAGAAGTCCAAACTGGCAGAAGATCAGAACTTCCATCCCATGAAAATGACAAACGTGAGGGAATTCTGATATAAAAGGGCTTGCGCCTTAGAATCATTTTATGCTACATAGTAATTTTAAAACTAGTTTTATAGATTAACAAAGTTTCTTCTGTGAAAGAATGTATATTGTGGAATAACTTATTATGATTTGGTATCAGTAATATTTTGAATCAGAAGAATCATTTAACTATTTAATAATTTATATAGAATCCTCAAATATTATCTGATTCAAGATCACGATATCAATATTTCATATAAATAAGAATGTCATTATTGAATCCAATCACAATTGACAATAAGTCTCTGCCAAAATTCATTTATTTCGTATCCTTTCATTTTCTCTTCTCTTCCAAGTTTTTGAACCGTGATGGCGTAAATTCTTCTTTTTTGAGAGAGGATTCTTATGGTGATGTAATCCCTTTGAAATTGACTGATTTAAAACTGGGTAATTTAAACCTCGTTAATGAATTACATAAAGCGTCATCTGAAACCAAATGATAATATTTATTTATAAGACAACTACGATATCAATGAAGAATCATTAATATCAGAAATATTCCACACGCCCCTCCCAATGATTCATGTGATACTGCGTGATTACTTCATTCCATTCATTGATATCACTAGTAAAATTTATAATTAAGAATAAGAACTCAATAGAGTCACATGTTTAGTCCCGCCATAATTTTACATAGTTCCTTCCATGTAACTCATGAGATTAATTCCTCTTTCATGAACACATATTCATAAAAGAGATATATTATGTCTAAATGTTATTATCTCCATCAAAGTGTCCATACCAATCACCAAAACTATATAATACTATATATAAAGAAGATACAGAAAATTAAGAAACTCGGTAATTTTGAATGAATTGGCGCAATATTATATATTAATATTAAACTATATCATAATTAATTGGATATGAGGGTCATCTTTTTCAACATTTAGAATGTTTGGCTGCAACTTTGAAGATCCATGGTAATCTAAATTTGAAAAAGGCAAAACTAACAATATTTAAATTGTACTTCGTTAAAATCCAAAATTTATTCTTCGATATCGACATTGAAACAGATTGCGTACCGCTGAATCTGTCTCGCCAAATCTGAAGCTGAAGGCACGTTGACTTGTCAAAATCTAGATACCACTCATATCGCTATGATCATCAAGCCAGAAAGTACTAATGCAACCAAAGCTCATGATATAAGATAAACAGCGCTATATGGTATGGAGCAGAGCAATTGATGTAAATGATCACAGAGAGTTCAATATCAAAACCCGAATGGTAGAACAAAATGTCTATTTCTTTAGAATAGTTAAACGAGCTGAACATGCAGCTTCAATAGTGCTCAATTCCTCTTCCAGCGATGATAAGAATCAAAAGCGAAGTGGTGTTGAGTGGCGGCCGTTGATACTTTGTTTCTGTATAGAGAAAGACACTTCTCTGGCACACTGCAGCATCCACCGCTCTTGCAGCCTCTTAACGGTAGCGAAAGCCGTCACAATTGAGAGGCCCACTGAGCTGGTACGATTTCATGAGTTTGAGATAAATCACATGGCACCCTCCATTTGGGCTCTACCTCAAGCCAAGAGCGTTGATGTTTGAGTTGATTGAGGTCATAAACGCTGAGGATCGGTCCTGCAAATCAAATCGACCGCGGTAACCTTTTCTGTTTCCATGCATGGTTGCGCTGCTCGGGGGAACCGGGTGATGTTCATGTTGGCAAATGATGCTTTGATATGTACGAGCCGGAATGTCAGAAACAGAGTTCACAAAGAACCACGATTTATGATTTTTTTGGGAATAGTAACCGGTGCTTCACCATTCCCATATACAGCTGTTCCCGGCCAAAACAATTTATAAATAATGTGTCGGGCTGAGAATTCAACCGAAGTTGCTCGTTTGACCATTAGCCTGGAGCGAGCCACTAAGGCGCTGAAAATGAAATCATATAATGGCTTATTTGTGCATTTGAATTATGTGAATATGGTGCAAGGATTATATATTTCTGCACAAACAGGAACAAATGAATCGGCAATCTGAGCTTAACTATATGCACCAGGTACCAAGACTATTAGAGTGTTTCTCCGCTGCCTAATGTAGTCAGACCTGGTTTTGGGGGCCGTTCCTGTACCTCCAAAAGCTATATAATGAATCTAGGAGCTCGGTTGGTATCCCATCACCATCAGTGGTTTGATGGTACAGTACTATGAAACCTTAGAGATTTATATTCAACAGCTATATTCTTTAAGAACATCACCTGGGGAGGGCTCTGATGCTTGAAGAGGCATGAGACATCTTGTGGTAAACCCACTGATTGAACCACGATGACCACAAGTGTCGGTGTGTTTTGTGTAGTGATTGATTTCGTAAAGGTGCCAAAATGTTTCGTTTGAAAAAAATAACATAATTATTAGGGTGTTTCATGCATTGAAATTATGCTAACGATATAAGCTGGCTGACAAAGGCTGTATTGAAGGTGAAATGGAGCTTTGATGTGCAAACCAACAAAGGAAATAGAGAAATAAATTTTACTAATCTGTCATGGTTTGCTGACAACAAATAAAATTGAAATAAATTTACAGAACTCACAAAATTATTGATAGAATGCGTTGTTCTAAGCCACTGAGATGTATGGAGTAGCAAGGTACATCGAAATGAGGTAAAAACAAATAACAACAATATGGAGAAATTTTTATGGCTGTGTAAACGAAAAGATAAAGAAAATAAATTTTATAAATTTATTCAAGAGAGGTGAAGAAAATAAATTTTTATGTTTCTGTAATGGTCGAAATTGGTATTTAGATGGAAAATAAATTTGCACCTATCATATTCTAAAATAGAAAAAGGTATATATATATATATATATATATTTGTATTCGTTAGTCGCAAAATAAAAAGAAAAACAAAAAATATAATGAAAAACAAAAAGTTTTGGTGCAGATTTATCATACCGCTTAATTGTATTGCAAAAGTAGGGCCTTAGATTGCAATACTTGAAGAATGCAAACTGAAAATGTAGTGAGAAATGTCATAAATATAAATTCTTTTGCAAAAGAATCTGTCATTGGTGCAGGTGTTTAAGGGTCGGAAAATTGTAATGGTAACACAGAAATTGTATTGTATTGCAGAAATTAGACATAGTAGAAATGAGGCACCTAGGGAGGCTGAAGCAAGGATTGTAACATTATATTAACCAGCTGCACTCTAGAGAAAACAGAAAGTCGACAAAGATTGAATCAGCCTGCAAAAGAGTTGAAATCACAAAAGACAACCAAGAAGAATATAACAGAGTTTATTTAGACTAGACAATGCTAAATTATTAGTCAATCCAAGTCATGAACACAAAGAATTCAATGAATGCATCTGAACAAAGAACTGGTCAATCACTAATTGGAACATAGTAACGGAATGGAAAAATAAAATCAAAACAGCACAGATACCTGAAAATGAAATTTCAAAATAAAATTATGATGTTTAATAAAATGAATGATTTGATAGGGAAATTATTATCTTGCAATGTACAGTAAATCTGCAAGACATAGCATATGGTAAAGGTTGGGCTGTCTTAACGCAAGATTTTATGTTTCAAATTATAAAGATATATATACAACACGGTATGATATATGGGAAATCGTAGATTTACTAATGTTATGAGGAATTATATGCATGGTGTGAATGCATAGGTATATGAACGCTACTATTTAGAACCATGATCTAGGAGGTGATACACAGAAATGAACAAAGAAAACTTGAATCTTGTATTGAAAAATGAAATTAGAACCTGAGGAATAATAGAATCTTAATAAGCCACACCTAGAAACAGAATCCAATGGGCCTGATGGTTTGTTAAGTTCATTAGTAATTGCACACTGTTAAGAAGACCTGTAGTCGAAAAACAAAATGCCATCTCCTGCTCAACAACATAATGATGGTTTTAGTCATATTTGCACTTAGAGGTGTTCAATGTGAATTGTCAAAAATTCACCTGTATCAGATACAAGCTCATTGAGCTCAGGACAGGCACTGCTATCATGAAAACAAAGATGAAAGTATAGCTGTGAAAGTCCTGTAATCCTCCATAAGTTTAAGACATCATCCTCCCACACAAGGAGGATTCATGGTGTATGCATCAATGGTTCATGACCCAGAATGTTAGAGGGTGGGAGAGATTCACTTCTCGATAACTACTAGATCTAGATCAACAATCGCGCCTGAAAGTGAAATTCAAACATATGGTGAAATGGGCAAGTAATCCTGGGTGCACCGCGAGGTCATCATGTGTGCCTCCGAGTGATTAGGCGAATTAGCGATGATATGTTCCTGTGGTTAGAGTTGAGATCCTGGACTCCAAATTTAACACCTGACTTGAGATCATCACATGTTAGAGGCCCTATTATCCCAGATGATCAATTCACACTACAGGTCACACTCATCATGAGTTTAGAGGGTTTACCCGGCCATGTGTTCAAGATGTACCAGAGGTACTGTGGGATAAGATATGATTTGGTCCTACAGATAATATCCGTGTCGTGATGCATAGTCATTTAATGGGCCCAATCTGTAGAGATCAAGAAGATAACGACTTTGAAGGGATGATCCCCAAAACACTCCCAGCAGGCAGCATGTGGATGTCCCATGAGCTGCCCTGATCACTCCCACTAGTGACTGTATTCAGCCACCCCATCACCCATCTCAAGACCTACAGATAAAATTAAATAGTTTGCAGAACTCAGAGTCCAATCCATAAGTGTTTCAACGATTGGTGCCCATTGTATTCCAGCACTTTAACCATATGAAGCACTTCTTGAAAAGGTCTATCAAATAATAGCGACAGATCCTTCTGACTGCACGACATCACAAATATCAGGTTATGACTCACAAATCTGCACTCCAATAAATGGGCCGACGATGATTTTGTTCGGATCAACATATATTTTGTTTCACCCAAGACAGACCTCGGTACAAACAATCAGCTGAGGTTAAAACATTGTATATCCCACGACGCCATGAGACTTTGTTATGCACTCTTTTCTATTTACTGTGATGCCCTTTGACGATAATGCCAAGAAGACCATGATCCAGGCGCGTAGACAGGCGTTCCCGAACCTTATTCAGATCGCCATCAGTCGCGATTTTTCGACAGATTCTTGACCACTCCACCGTGATAGATACGAGTATCACTTATGATCGTTTTGACAACGCAGCAGACCATCACCTAATTAAGTCTAGTGTGAGTCAAGGCTATCGAGAGGTGAGACTTTCGGGACACGCGCGTCAAGATCGAGTGTCGCAGCGCCCGGAGGTCATATTGAGGCGTGAGATCTTGGCTGTTAAGTCCTTTGTGTTGTCCTCTTTTTACTTATCGTCGAATAGAAATTGTTTTATCATCGAATAGTACTCAATAGCATTGGCATTAAGTTGTTTGTTTCAACATTAGGGTAGTGAATAGGGTTTGACACTATATGAGTTTACTAAGTTCCGCCCGCCGTTTCACTGCAATGTGTTTAATTTAATTTTAATCTGCTTTTACTCCGCTTCGAGCGCTGAGATTTTCAAACCACACAGTTCGTGCATTGTTACTCTCTATAGAAACCCCAGAAATAGGGAATTTTCAAAATGACAAATGCATACAAAATAATAATATCACTTCATAAGGGTTCAGTGGAGTCTAGGAAAATTCTATAGATTTCTGATGGATGAACTGATCACACAAGTAAATTGGCTCAGTCTGAAGGCGCGTGACCCTTAAAAGTTTCTGCTTCAATTCTAAGATGCCAGCTCTTCCATTTTCCGATGATGTTACCAATAGACTCTAGGGATCTGTGGATTTTTACTGCACTCGAAAGTCAGAAACAGACTTGACTCAAGTTCATTAAAATAGTTGAATTGAGTAAGAATAATGTTTCTAAGTGCAACCTTAACTAATTTAGAAATAATATGGAACCATGCATCCGTAAATAATAATAATAAGTCCTACTTCCGATTAAATTTTTAAAAATAAATTCTTATTATTTCATTTTATACTTTAATATAAATAATAATAATTATTATTTAATGTTTATAAACAATCGTAAAATTATAATATTTTTATTATTTTTTATGAAAAATATTAATTTAATATAATAAAAATAAAAAAGCAACATAAAAATTAAAATTAAAAATAAAAATTAAAATAAACAACCATTTAGTTTAATTTTCCCATCAACGCCCGCCCCCGTTTAATTTTTAAATGAGAGCAAGTTTGAGAATTTAAAACAATAACGAGTCACTCAGGGATGAGACCGTCCGCCCGAACTCCTCCCTTGTCATTCCTAGCTGTGTATATTGCTAGCTCTTCTTCTTGTTGTATACTTATTTGAGTTTTTCTTGGTTTTTGTATTTTTGTAATGATTTTTCCTGGTCAAAAGTTTCAAATATTTTCACTTTTTCTATCTTAATCTGTTCTTACCCTCACAATAAGTCATGAAATTAAAAAAAGTCACAAATGCCTTTATCGTCAGAAAAGTTATTTAGCTCAAAGATTAAGTCAAAAACAAACGCCACCTAAGGAGAGCTAAACACTAATAATAACAATTACAACTCAAAAGAGCTCAGAACCCTCAACTTTATTAAAAGCTTTGTACAGCTTGCATTGTTTAATTTAGATCAGATTCCAAATTATTTGACTTATTAAATAGATTCTACATCAAAATCCTGCAAAGTGGCCTTTAGGTTTTTAGATGCTTTTTTTGAGTTTTTCTTGAGGATTTTTCTATCCTTCCTTTTAAATTCTTTTACTACTTTAATAATATCTACTTTGTCATTTTTGCCACTAAAAGAAAAAAACGCCCAGCAATCAAATATGAAAAGAGAAGGCATTACGAGATCCAGCTTATATCAATACATGGTATGAGTTTTTTTTAAAATTCTTCAAAAAATCCTGCTCAACAAAAAAATTAATCAAAGGTTGATATTTTTTTTTTCCTTTCGATAAGTCAGCTAATCTTTTTCCTAAGTTTCCATTAAAAAAGCTTTCTTTCCACTACCACCTTTTATTGTATGAAATTCACTTATAAGACCCCTTATGCACCACACTTTCTTAATAACAAATGTCTTGTGGGTATATGATTTATAATAAGGATTTGAAGAGAGAATGTTTTGTTTTGACATAACCCCTCACTCAACGTGATTTTTGAAAGCTAATTCACAAATGACCTTCAAAAGGCAGAAGTGGTTCTGTTTCAATTAAAGGTCTACTATCCAAGACATATCACACCTAGGTATCCTTAACAAAAAGCAGCGATACTGCAAATGTCCTCACGTCCCAAAAATCCAAAGAAAGAGTCTAACTTGAGGAGCAATGTTGTCAAACAAGCTAGTCATATATAGAGAGAGGTTTGATGAAATCATGGAGCTTCTCAACCTTCGCCGCCAGTGGATTCCAAGTTGGAATGGGCAACAGAAAGGTGATAGGCCAAAAGTGCAAGTCCTATCCCTTGCCGCTAAACTAGATACTATGCATGTATGGGAAACCAGATTTGAAGAAGGACCCCAACCCTTGTCCTAACGCAAAGTACACCAATTCTTTACGATAAAAGTCTTAAGAAAGCTTTGACCAATGCAGCACTATAAGAGCGTGAAGCGAGTCAAAGGGAGAACTTTGTCAATCTTAGCTTTATAAGAAATTTCACACACCTTAACAGAGTACTTAGGTTTGCTTATGGTTGGGTTTCTTATAAAAGAAGTTGACCCTAGTTAAGAAATTGGAAGCTCTAAAGGCAAAGTGGTGATTCCAAAAGCAGGTAACTTTTCAGCTCTGTCATTTTGTATGGAACTCAAAGTTGTCCATCAACTAAAAATCTAGCTTCAAGTTGTTTATTGCTTCTCCTTTGGCTTCACTGTGCTCCTTATATTTCTTTTTTTTTTCTCATCCTTATATTTAATTTCACACTATAAAGCCAAAAGTAATAGAAAAGAGACGCCTAATAGGTACCCAAGAGGCTGTGTGCGATATACTCTCCCCACAAGAAACCAAAAATCATGTGAAGAAAACTTCCAGACCTTATCTTTTTATACATCCAATCAATGAAATTTGCAAGGGTCATAGGACCATCAACAAAACAAATTGTTTTCAAACCAAAGAAGAGTGCCAAAAACACTTAACCTTTGCGACAACCCCTCATCCCTAAACATAATGTCATGCCTTTGCTTCCAAATTGCGTAAAAATAAACAAAGCGAATCATTCAAACTCTCTCTCCACTCAGTATCGATGAATGTGGTCCAACCTTAAAAAGGTTATCCTGCATGGTGATAGCCTAAGACACCTAAAACATAGAAGAGCACCCTAAAGAATCATGGTTTTAATCAGAATATGCCGCCTTTCTCTCGCTGAACAGCCGTCGCTTTCTTTGATTGGAAGTTGAACCACGTTTTGTGGAGCTCCTTGAGCGTTTGCGGTTCGGTCGGTGGTTCTCGATCCTTAAACTTATTTTATGATTTTTTCTTCTTTTCTTTTTTTTTTTTTGTTGGTTGTCCTATCAGAGCTTCTGCCTGCCTGATCTTATCAGTTCCCTTCATTGATACTTAAATATCTTTTTTTTCTTATCTTAAAAGATGTGTGTGTGCACAAAGTGTATATATTTATTTATCTTAAAAGGATTGTGTTTCAGCTATGCTTGTGTAGTCACATGTATATACAAAGCACACATTTTCTTCATAATGGAAATAGTCAACATTGGTCGCTTGAACTGAAATTCTTACAGATATATATATTCAATAAAGAAAAATTCTTCATGGATTATCCCTTTTTATTTACCTTGAATTGCAAACCACTGTAACAATATAGGATTCAATCCCAGAGATACCTTCTATGAAGAGTTCAACAACTAATATATTTGGGGTCCCTGGGGAGAGGGAGCTGTTTTCGCTATTGAGGGATGATATCGTAGCCCAACAACCCGAACCCTCCACTCCTGCAAAGGCGCAAGAATGCACCGGTCTGCATACACAGTCGGAGAATCACAATCAAAATTGCAGCGTAGAGAAAAGAAGTTAAAAGCATAAAATATTGTTTAGGCGTTGACTGCAAGACATGCTCCAAAATCGGTTAATTTAACCTCCTCTTGAATTTCGCATTAAAAATTGTCAAACCCTTCCACCGCGCCTTTTGTGTTAATGTTCCGACACTTCTGATTCGGCAGATCTGATCTTATAAGCTTTTAATCATAGCTCGCAATTATAACTAATATCATTCACCTGAGGTCATCACAAAAACGGCACCTTAAAATACGTATAATGATTATTACATTTTCCTTAACTATATCAAGCTGGCACCATTGGTAATGCCTTCGAGGCGTTTCTTGAAAGTCAAGTTTCAAAAGCCCAAAGATGTTAATATACTTCAAGATTCGTTGGTCGGCAGCCTGGCGTTTCTCTCATTCCGAAAGCAAATGTCTTATCTCAACAGCTAATCAACTTTACTTGGCGCCCAGCCGAAACAATTTCGCATCATTTGATGAGGTCGCATCGGCCATGGAGAAATCGGGAATCGCCGACCAAGACAAAGAACTCAAGAGACGCACGCGGAGAGTCCGCTCCGGTGGAGATAGTAGAATACCATCAAACTCAATTATGCGGGCGTGGGAGTACTTGGACGAAAAGGGGATCAAGAGAGTGTAATCAAGTTTATCCATCACTCATCGCATCGTGACTAATCTCATATTCTGTCACAACACAACATTCACATCTACCCTCGAAAATGAGTACCCAAGCGATCCAATACAACATTCCACTGGCCCATTCGCCACCACAATCCCAACACCACACAAAGTTCAAGTCCCTTGGCCTCACCGAACTTCCATATTTCCCAAGATCCAAAACCGTAAACGACCTATCCGCTTAGAACTGTTACGCTTCATCTTTTGGCGATGGTGCCGCTTTGTAACACCCTTTCTTCTTGTCCCCCCCCTCCCCATTGTTGCCAACAGGCCATATATATGAGCATATTTGGCTTGCATCTTCCAGCACTGGTTTTATGCCTGCCTTCTGTCGACACATGCAATGAAAATACATCGCATTGAAAGTTCTCGAAGGTTTAACTGAATCATTGAATTGAACGCTGGCGATGTGTATAGGATGCAATCCCTCCCTCACGCCTTTAGCTCGCGTCGGCGATCCCCATGCAATCGTTGATCAGTGACCTAATTCCTCGGCGGTGGATTTATCTGGCGGAACACAAATGTAGCGTCGCTTTCTATGGCTACATTTTACCATATCCTGAATAGTCTGATGCGGTTTTTTTTAAAACAAAAACTAATTTTATATTGATTCAAGCTTGTACGATCGATAATTCATGATAAATTACAAAAAACCCTAAAGAATGGAAACACAGCTCAAGGTTAATAGCATAATAATTGCCATGAAGCCTGTTATAAATTGAATAAGAGAGATGACTGGTATCAACTGAATGTCTCACATCATAATCACATAATCACAATCTTCGCAATCATAACCACCGCAATCGTGATTCCGCTCAATGAAAATGTGCTGAGAAAGAAAGATCGTCGTGAGATCTAATTCATCCATCAAGTCTAATAACATATAACCTCCAACAAAATAAACATCCTCTAGGACATAGATACGCTAAAGCTGCCCACCTGACCGCTTTATCCATCGACAGTTTGGTAGATACTTACGCCCCCCACCAGTCCGGGTCCCCTTCCGTATGCCTCAAAACTCGGTCAACAACAGTGTAACTCAAAAATAATAAAAATAAATGGTTTCGTCAACAGTTATCTTTTGTGCGAAAATTTTAAAATAACTCGACCTCGTGACCATATAACTGATATCGCCAGTGAGCCTTGGCTTCAAGGCTCGTAGATAATGGGGCATGTCCTCTCGTCAAACTGAAACATGATCCCCATCCAACTCAAGAACATGAAAGAAAATCCAACCAACATATAGAGTGGTAATTTCACGTAGAGTGGAACTAGATAAAAATCGAAAACATAAAGTGAATACAATTATGGGTGCGTCTATAAATGATGTCACGACATCCACAGTATGGAACTAGAAATGGCACCCGCATACAAACCTGAATAGAGGTGTGTGAAGGAAGGCACAAAAAAAAAAAAAAAAAAAAAAAAAAAAAAGGGTGGTGTAAAAAACGGTCACACCACATATATATATGCGAGAAACCTAGGTCAGCCTCCACTGATTTGACGCGATTACTCTCACCCTTTTCTGGTCACCCACATCTAGGATTGTAAAACTTAAAATCTAATAAATGAAAATTGTACTCTAAAAGCTCAGATTTTGCCCATTAGTCATCAAAGTGTCCGCTTTTCCGAGAGAATTTTAAACAACTCACATAAGTTTTTCTTAACTTGGTTTTATGAATTGCTATTGCATGGTCACTCCCAACTTTTATGTCTCCATCACCAATGCCATTTCTCTCCAAATATCTTCCCCCATCAGTTTTAATATTTTTACATGCATTCAAAAATATATTAGCTTTCTATCGAATTTGTAATCAAGAAATGAGAGAGTATTGAAGGATGAGAGGTGCTGGAAACAATTCAGTACCTCAGATGTTGGTGGTCGCCGCTATAGTTAATCTGAATTTTGTT
>JAEQBH010008829.1:0-73338 GCA_016808115.1 Tetrastigma voinierianum
GTCTCGCTATCCAAAATACTCGCATAGGTCCCTCCTAAGGTCCTATCTCGCATTAACAACAAGCCTCACCCCAATCCACCATATGAGCCTGATCCGGGAGTGTCCTTCCGAGCACGTGGAGGACATGGAACACCTCATGAACACTTGATAAAACTCCTATGGTAAACCAATCGATACAAGAACTCCGTGCCGACCCTCTCGAGTATCTCGAAGGGCCCGATATACCTCGGCGATAGCTTCACCGCTTGCCGAACTTGACCACTCATATTTTAGGCATCACCTTCAAGAAGACATGATCACCGACCTCAAACTATGAGGTCGCCGCGCCCGTCGGCCAGAATCCCCTTCAACGGGCCAGTCGTGAGAATATGCTTCCGTATCAAACCCACCTTCTCAGAGGTGTCTCTAATCAAATCCAGACCCGAGATGGATCCCTCTCCCATCTCCATCCAACTAATCGAAGATCGACATGGCTTCCCATATAATGCCTTGTAGGGCGCCATCCGTATACTCGCCTCGACACCATCGTTGTAGCGACTCCACTCAAGTAGCGCACTCTTCCCATCTACCCTTAAAATCTAGGGCACATGCTCACAGCATGTCCTCTAAGACCTATATGGTCCTCTTCGACTGACCATCCTTCTGTGGATGAAACGCAGTACTCATTGTCAACTACGTCCCCATGACCTTCTGAAAACTCTTCCAAAAGTGTGCTCAACCTGATCCTCGTCTGATACTACGGACACCGGTACTCCATGTAACTAGACAATCTCGTGATGTATAACTCAGAGAATTTCCAAGCAGGAAGGTCATCCGCGATCGCCAGAAAATATGTCGACTTGCGAGCCGGCCCACCATCACCCACACCGCATCATGCTCGCTTATTTCCGGGCGCGCTGGTCACAAATCCATCGCGGACTGGTTCCCACTTCCACCCGCCTATCTCCAATGGTCGGAGGTCCCGTCGGGCTCTACTGCTAATTTTTGATTTGTCGACATCGTGAGGCATCACGACAAGCCATCCTCTTAACGTGCCTCTTTATCCCACTCCGCACACCGCGACGAAGATCTCTCTGCATTCGTTGCCACCCAGATGTACTGCAAAACGAGAGTAATGGAACTCCCTGAGGATCTCCTCTCTCAATTATGCTAATTGAGGAACTACAACTCGTCCCCTATACTGAAGACTACCATCGAGTGTACGCCCAACCTTCAATTGCATTTAACTCGTATTCCTGGATTCCGATGGACAATATCTTGTATCTTGGTCTCCGACTCGATCACCCCGGCATTTAGGGAAGGCATGTACCACTAAACCCCAAAAGCACCCCGAGCCTGATCAATCGCACTGCAAATTCAAACCGGCCCTACAATCTCGAAAGACCACACCCGTGAAGCTACACTAGCTGGGGTACTCCCTATGACTTCTCGACCGGAAGTGCCGCCCACCACACGGCTCTCAGATGGTACGCAGTGAAGTCATAATCCTCCGCATACTTCATCCATCCGTGGTCACCATGTTGAGGTCTCGCTGTAAATATATACTTCGACTTTGCGGGTCCGAAACACTTCAAACTGCTCACCATATAGATAGTGGCACCAAATCTTTAACGCAAAGACTATGGCCGCCAACTCCATGTCGTGTGTGGGGTAATTCTGCTCATGACTCTTTAGTTGTCTAGAACCATAAGCCACAACCCTCCTAGACTGCATCAAGACACATCCTAGTCCGTCCTTAGAGGCATCACAATACACTGTGTACCTCTGTCCCCTTTCCAAGACTATCAGAATAGGAGCTGAAGTAAGCCTCCTTTTCAATTCTGAGCAGCCCTCTCACCAGGTCCCATTCCACTCGAACTTAACCTCTTTCGAATTGACTTTGTCACTTAAGGGCTACTAGTTGGGAGAAATCCTGTCGACCCTCTGAGTACCACACAATCCTAAACGTATATCTTAAAGATAACCCCGGCCTCTCCCAACTCTATGGCATAACCTTCTCAGGTCTACATTTTGAAGTGACATAGCGCGTCAAGGAACTTCACCTCAGTGAAAGCCCAAATTCACATTTCTTGAACTTGGCATACAACTAATGGTCTGCCAGACTGCGAAACAAATCTAGAATGATCCTCATTCACCTCCTTGGGCAAAGTATATCAAAATGTCGTTAATGAGGCTACAACAAACCAGATCAAAACTAGGGTTGGAATACCATATACATAGAGATCCATGAATGTGTTGGCGCATTAGTCAATCCAAAAGGCATCACTGTGAACTCGAAATGCATCTGGGGTCTTAACGTTATCTTAGGGATGTCTGACCTCCTAACTCTCAATGATAATTATACGAGGTCGGGAGATCTATCTTACAATACTTGCCCTCTCGATTGATTAAACGAATCATCAATCCTAGATAGAGATGCTCCTGTTCCTTGATGTAACCACATTATTGTTGGTAGTCAATGCACAGTAGAAGGGTTTTGTCCTTCTTCTTAGAAAATAGAATCGGAGCGCCCCAAGGTGAAGTGCTCAGTCTAATAAAACCCTTGTCCAATAATTCTTGTATCTGGACCTTGAGTTCTGTCTTCAGTTGACACTATCCTATCTGGGGTCTAGAAATAGGCAATGTACCAGGGTGTAACTCAATCATGAAGTCTTTACATCTGCAGAGTAATCGATGAATTCAATACGGAAAACATCCTTATATTCACAAACAACTGAGTGGGCCAGGCTCTGAATGGCCTTATCGTCCTCCGAGTAAGGTTTGATGACTGTGTTGCCATGCCACCTGAGGTTATTTTTGCTTGCTTGGGATAAACATCATGCCTCCGCGAAAAATAACACAAATACTGCATCTAGTGTGTGGCGGTGTCCTCCTCTGGTCACGATCAATGGCGACTCAGTGTTGTCATTGATTAATCTCAGGATGGCATCAAACTTCCCAACATGTCCATGACCCTTAGGTCCACGAGTGAGTAGAATCGAAGATGTAACAATCTGATCTATCAGGATCCCGCCTCACCTAGTTCTGGGGAGAGAAGCTTGTCTGCTGACTTTTCAAGGATTCAGCCTTTAAGCCCAAACATTCACACAAGATGCAACTTGATAAATGAATGAGCGCCTTTAGAATCGAGACAATATTCTTGCTTATAGGCACGTTGAAAATATACCTATAATAGTGATCTGTAATCGGTTGCGTGTAGCAGCATAGACACGCCCTAGGTCCCGAAGTGCGGCTTGTAGGCCTGTCCTCGACCTCAAGCCATACTCGCCTCACCTTTGCTTAACTTGTGTGTCGTAAATCATGCCGTACTGCAGGCTGATATTGGTTCCTCTTGCCTGGCCCGGGAGTAAGAGGAACAGTATGTCAGTGTGCCTCACGTGGCCCAGGACTGGTGTCTCATAACTTTGGGACCTCTCGCCTGCGTGGGCAATCCGTCTCATACCCAGGCTGGTAGCAATGAAACATGGCATCATCGGTCCCAACTAGCTAGAGCCACTGATGTGACCTTGCCCATGATAAGCGTACAGTCACTGAAATCTCGTGGAATGAAGTCTTATTCTCGAAGATGAAGGCTGACCCTCTTTCCTCTTGTCACGGCTGCATTATCTCGGATGCCTCCATCGTCATCTATCACTCTCTCTCTCTATGGCCATAGTGGGTCTAACCGCGATCCATGTCTTCTAAGGAATCCTGTGATCTTGCCACCGGATGGACAACTTTAGACCGTCCTCAACTCTTACCTTGGCCATGCGTAGCCCATAATCATCTCAAAGCACGTGCTAACTCTGTGAACTTAGCCACGTATTCGAGTATTGTCATATTTCCTTGTTTCAACTCTAGGAACTCCCGAGCTTTTGCATGTCTAGCAGATGCCGGGAAAAACTTACTCATGAAGAGCTCTCGAGGAACTCCCCATGTCATCAGATCTCGGATCCCTTGAGACTTTAATCGAATCCACCTACCTTGGACTCACCCTCTAGGCCGAAATGTAATGCTTGATCCTCATGGCATCGAAGGTAATCTTCGCAGCCTCCAGACCCTTCGACCTAATAGTCGGCTGCTGGATCCCCCCCGACTCCAGCCCGTGGATAACCGGAGGATGATGTGCCATAAACCTCTGGAGGTTACTTAGTCCTCCATGGCCCTCAGCTGCACTAGCCTGTGTAATGGCAGAAGCTGCATCACCTATAGCCTCTATAAAGGCATGTTGGTAGAAAACAGGTGGTGGTCGGCTATTGCCTCGTGGGCAACCCCTACATCCCCTTTCTCGACTTGCCATCTACATGTGTCAAATAGCAAATTTAGATTTTCCCTTTTTCCTTGTTCAATTAGTATTGGTGCATGCCCTTTGCTAATATCGTCTGCCAATTTGAACTAACATATTTATTCATTCACCGAACACATGAGTTATTTTCTCACCTTAGTGTTCAAACATTTCCTATACTGCTTTATTCACAGTGTATAATTTCACCGCGATACATAACATAATAACCATGCGGTGTATAGCATGATCAATTCATCCGGGATGCACAATGAATGCATGATCACAACCCATGCCTAAGTCCTAGGTAATTGTATACCTAATTCTCAACTGTTGAACTATGCTACTAGTGTCATCAAGGCCTTACAGCTACAGGTATTTATAAACCTAAACACGATACCCGTCTTTATGACGCCCTATGCAAATTCTTTTTTTACTCTTGTTAGAAGTGCAATGCGTGATAGAGTTTTATATACATGAAAAGAATCCCTCTATCGCGTGTGCATGCTGTCGTGCGTACCCGATACTGTGATGCGTGCCGAATCTTGTTGCGACGTGGTACCCACCGTTATCGTGACATATGACACTATGTCACGACATGGAAGACTTCTTGTCTTGGAACTCTTTATCGCGACGTAAGATAGACTTTGTAGCGACACAAATTTTAAGCAACTCTATAGTGACATCAAATTCTCTGTTGTCGACATAAATTCTCTTGGCCTTTGCCCCAAACTTGGTCGCGACATGAAAATATTCTGTCATGACCTAAAATCCTGCAATAAGCGAACTACATCGTGACACAAAAATACTCAGTTGCAACATAGAAACTCCTGGCCTTGACCAAACTATGTCGTGACATAAAAACACTGCCTAAGGCCAAACCTGCTGCATTACCTAACCTTTGCTCGGTGGTGAGTCACCGGTCGCGCCAGAGGAAACCTTTATCCGCGACATCGTCTGACGAGGAGAAACAAAGCAATGTTGCGACATGAAGATGTGTCACGACCCGACAGCGCACCTGCGACTTGGGAACCATGTCAGCCTGAGAGCCTGTCGCGACACGGGACTAGAAACTCTGTCAAACCAGAAACCCACTGTCGTGACCTCGACTCTCTCGACAAATATGATGTACTTTAGGCTTTTTCACGGACCTCAACTCTTCTCAAACACAATAAATTCAATATAGTAGCCTTTACGCCTTGAGCGACATAGCTGTGTTGAACAAGTAGTTTATCATTACCTTTTTCTTTTACAAAACAGAAACTAGATAGAATGTCCAGGATTTTACAAAGTACACAATAAAGCCACAATCTGGCCTTCTTTTCCACTAAGATCTCATATGTGTCCATCTCCTGGTGGGCCTCCAGCACCTGAAATAATTTTCCAGCCAGGTGTAATGATGCCCGATGAGGAATTCTCACAAAATACTCCTACCTAAGTGCATACGATGTCATGATTCATAAATTCACACCCATTCAAACCAAGCTGTGCTCATTTCACATGAATGTCTACCATGCCCCATGTCTCGAGTCTCAGGAGTCCCTCACATGCATTTGCCATGTATGATACTTGTTCAAAACAAAAAAGATTTTGCTTTTTTGAAACCTATTAGACGAACCTCCAATAGAAAAACTCATTGGACAACCCTCCGATATAAATCCGTTGGATAAGTCTCCGATAAAACTCATTGGACAACCCTCCGATAACATTCATTGGACAACCCTCCGATAATATTCATTGGACAACCCTCCGATAAAACTCATTGGACAACCCTCCGATAAAACTGCTTTGTTCAAAGCCATGCCATGCACTCACACCTGTTTCACGCGATGTCCCCATGCATATGCAGAATGCCATTACATGCTCTTTCATGTTACGTGCATGATGAGAGCTACATGCAACATTTGCGGTTATGGACAATCATATCGCAGTATATCCATAATACAACCCATGTAATCATCGATTCGACATATATCCACATGATTTTTTCCGTGCATGTCATTGAGTAAACCTTGACACCTGAAATTGGATCTTCATGTTAGGACCAGGCAGTACACAATTCAACATGTGATCCATGTCGTCTAACACACCGCAAACCACCATACTCAAGCCCATATTTTCGAGCAAAGTACGCTTGCTTGAGTAGTTATCACCAGAACATAAGGACTGGCGGATTTACATAATTCACGTCATTTGATCACAAGCGATTTCTTGAATCAACCCCACCGTTGGGGCTACACACCTCATGGCCCTTAGACAAGGACTAACAAGTAGGAGAACTACCTTTTAGAGTGCGATCCAACTAAGCTTCCCCGACCAGTCGAACCTCTAGCTTGTTCGAACTTTGGAGACCCGATAGATATTGAGCCTCCTCTCTACCTTTTTTTTTCTTCTTTATCACCTCTTGCTTATCTTTCTTCCTCCACGATTGGTTGAGATGCAAATTGTGAGACACCTTTCTCAATCACTTTGACAAATGGCAATTTCCTGTACCATTTGTCTTTTCATGCTAATTCACCCACCACTATAATCATGCAAGATGAACATGGCCTTAGCCTTCCGGCGCCAGAAGTGTCACTTGTCTGGTGCCACATGGCACGTGCCTTTATGCCAAGTGTCATCATATCATTCATCAATTCACCTCGAAATACGTGAAATTCCTGCATCTCAATTCGGCGCTAATTCATTTGTGTAGTTAGATTTCATGAGGCGAAATCAGCAGTTATTGGTTCGTGTCATTATCGAGATAAATGAAATTTCTAGACGGCTGTATTATGTGATGTCTGTCGTTTACACTTTGCAGGAATCCTCCACATATGTTGTTGCTGTCGGTTCGTTTTCTCATTCAAACAACTATCATCTTACTATAATCTTAGGAATTTTACACCATGGGAGCTTGATTCGCTGCCACTAGTATAGTCCCTACTATTGACACTTTATTTGCCGGTCCACTATGATAGCTAGATCTACTACTACGGTCCCTCGGCCGAGTAACATCCTTTGTCCTTATAAGTCTATCGTCAACAATTACAGTGCTCCCTTCCCTGACATCTCTAGAATTGAGGTATTCTCTAGACAGAATTTCAAACGCTGACAAGAGCGTATATATTCCATCTATATGGATGGGTGGCATAACTATTGTCAATTGAAAACATGCATGTCAACAACGAGGGCTTAGGCACACGAAATGAGTTTGTCGACATACAATCTAACTACATTATCCTAACAAGTTATTTGATGTCTAATGTGCCTACAAGTAAGCAAAGGTATTTAAGTCAATGCTCTATGTACACATCTAGAATGTGGGAAAAACAAAAGTTTGTGGTGAAACTACCTCTGAATGGGAGATGGTAGACAACAAGGACATTAAGCTCCAAATCAATGAATAACACAAATTACTGGAAGAATTAAGGGCTGAAAAGATAGAACTACCCGAACAGTTTGTAGCTAGATTATTGATCGAGAAACTACTTGTCTTGTGGAGTGACTACAAACAATAATTAAAACGTAAATATAAGTAGTTGTCCTTGGTTGATCCGATCACTCATATCATCATTGAAGATACACAAACTCTGAAAGCGAAAAGAGCAACCAAAGCAAAACAAATGATCACAAAGGCAAACTTTAGTTGAAACCAGCCTAAAAGGTACCTGTCATCATACCCCAATGTAGAAATATAGTAAAAACTAGAAACAATGGGAATCCTCCTAAAGCCAACTTGGTCGAAGGAGATGACATCATAGTTGTTGTTGTCTCACAAGCTTATATGGTGACCAATTCAAAGAATTGGGTGGTAGACCTCTTGTCGCGACCTGAGGCATATTTGTGCAAATAGGGATGTTTTTACCCCTTACACTCCAGTAGGGGATGCGAAGGGTTTTGAGGATGGCATCACATGCTAAAAGCAGCGGAAAACAAAAAAAGTCTTAACAAAAACCCATCTAAGGACCCCTTGGAGCATCAAATCCAATTCTATACCAAAGAGAGGAGTGCGGGATTAGCTTGTGTCGGTTTCAAAAACCGATCTACTAGTCGGGGCAGTGAAGACCGGCAGACAAGTCCTAGGGTTAAGCCTCTACTTGACTATCCACACAAAGAGTGGAGCCAAAAACCTCGAGCAGTTTGGAAAAGGTCCCAGTCTTGTGATCTTGATATGAAGAGGGAGCTAAAAACCCTGTCTCAAACTCTCTTGAACACTTCTATGAGAGAAGAGAACAAAATGGCCTTCCATGGTTAGGGTTTTCGATAAAGATCCTTTTATAGGAGAACCCTAGCTTGTAACATATCTAAAATGCCCTTCGCCATAAGTGATGATAGGCTACATGCATCCCTATGCATTATAAGCGTGTTCATGACCTTAAGTCGAAGAACAAGCTAAGCAGTTGTCTCTCTAAGTGATGTCCTTCAAGCCGGAGTTCTACTAATCCAGTGAAATTCAATTCTTAGATAAACTCCCTCATATTTGGATCCATCCAAATCCATTTCATAATAGCTCCACACATTTCTAAGTGTGTGTTGTCGTCGATTGTATTCAATACATAGATTTAACTATTAATCGAGCAAGTCATGGCGACATCTAGTAACACATCACTGACCCCAATTATTGAAGAATCAATGGTGCATTTGCATACCCTTCCATAGACAAATAAATTGTACTTCGTTTTTCATCAATTTATACCTACTTGGTTGAAAGCATGGACAATGTGTGGCTCCCCATTAGTAGCTGACCACATCCCTAAGCCCCAGTGATATTTGATCTTGTCCCGAACTCATTACTCATCAGTTATGCACCTAAAGACCTCTTCTGCGGCGGCATTTCCACTTTGGCTGAGATTTTCTAAAGTAATGATTTCGATAAGGGCCGTATGTATCTCCCTTTGTAGGAGTGGTGAATCCTTTATTAGCTACTCAATTGCAGCCGAACACTTCAAATTATACCTAACTATCATTGTGACTAACCATATTCAATATTATAATGGTGGTTGGTAGGCGATTAGGGTTAATGATAGAAGCGAGGGTAGATTAGAACTAGAGCTCAGGACGTCATTTGGGCATAAAGTGAAATTTTTCGAAAATTTTACGAATGCCAGTGAATAATGGTCTTCTTATTATATCGGATGGAGGGGTTTGCAAAAATTTTAAATTTCGGTTCCTATGACTTTGAACTAATATTTAGAAGGAGTGGAAATTTAAGTGAATAGTGATTTTGGTGAGAAATTTGGGTACTCTTATTGAAATTTTTTGAAAATTGGGCCGAATATCTTAGTGAATTAATCATAGAGTCTAGCGAAGCTAAAGCGGAGTCCGTTTGGATAGTTTCGAGGGCGATCGAGCGTGGTCGGATAATAATGCGCGTGTCCGGATTTCGATTTTAATGATTTTTAAAATAGATTTGGTGATTTGAGCCTGGAATCACTTTGTGAAGGATTTAATTGAATATTTCATGAGTCGATTTGAAGTTTAGGCCATAGAATATTTTTGACGTTTAATCGGTATAAAAGCAGTATAAGGCGAAACTGAGTAAAATCTGATATAAGTGAGATATTTTCTTGTGAGAGCCAATCAAAACCTTTCTTAATAACTAAGTTATGATTTAAATAATGGATTAGTGGATTTGTGACTCATAAGAATGGACCAATGACAAGGTGACATGTGTAAGTCACTTTGCATCAACTAATGAGATTTATGGGCTTAAGTGCAATTTGGCTTGAGATTGTGAGGATCAAAATGTAAATTCAAGAAGTTGAAGGTTGCTCAAAGAGGAGAGCTCGGCCATGAGAGGAAGAAGAGAGAAAGAAAGGAAAGAAAGAGAAGGAAAAAAAACGTGTGACGAGAGGTGGAGCAAGGTGGGATGTGAGTTTCTTCTCCTTCAAGCTTTTCAAAGTATGAGATCAAGTGGAATCAAGGAAGAGAAGCCAAGGAAAAACAAGAAAACAAGTAAGTTTCTATTGGTGGGAAAGTTGATTTTATGTTTTTCATGACTAATGCCTTGATTTTCTTGAATGGATGTGAGATTAGTGGTATTTAAGATTGAATCATGATGATTTTGATATAAGTTGAGAAAGAAATGGATTAGGTTAGGGTTGGATAGTGCATTTTGTATGACATGTTGAAATTGGTTAGGGATTAGTGAAATTGAGGTATAAGGCATTAGATTGGAGTGATTAGAATGAAGAAAATGGAGAACAAAATTGAATATGGCTTGTGCATATTTAAATTGAAATGAGAGGGTCAAGGGTAGTTTGGTAATTTCCATGCGTTAGGGTGAATATTAACTCTAGAAATGCATTGGGGTAGTTATGTAAAAAAGGATTTGAATTGAGGTATTAGGTCATTTGTAAAGTAAAGGGTATTTGGTTATTTCCTTGGTTATGTATTTTAAGTGTAGTTAAATGGGATTAAAGTGAATGTGATGGTTGGGTGAAAATGAATGTGTATGGTGGATTAAAATGGAAGTTATAGTTGTGTTTAATTGTGGTTTTCATGAAAAATGTAGAAAAGGACTATCGGACGGAAATGGGAATTCAGCGGGAAGCAAGGTTGAAGCGGTGAGCAGTGGTCTTAAAGCGATGTTTTGAAAATTGAGTTTTAAAAGTGGCTAAGATTTAATGTTAAAATGAAAAGTTTCATGTATAAATAACTATATATATATATATATTAATAAGAATGTAGTAAATGTTATATGTTATTAGTATATATATATATATGTTTATCTTGCCTAAATATATGTATTTATATTAAATTATATATGTATGCATATGTTAAGGCATTATGGAAGTTTAAAAATGTGTAAAGAATGCATATGTATAGTTGCGTATATATGTGTTTTAAATGATAAAGTAAAGGATTTAAATGAATTTATAAATGTATTTTGAATAAAAGTTTTAAGTGGTTACCTAACCTATATATGATTGTTATAGTGATATCGGTGAGGTACCTTAAGGCGTGTAAGGATTTAGGAAAAGTTGTAGGATGCTAACGGAGGAAATAGATTTTTAGCGTAATATCCTTGCACGTGATAGGTGCTATAGTGGAACCTATGCATGGCGTGAGTTTCTCGCGCGTAGTGGTTACCATTTGGATTGAAATTGTCCTCACCCAGTCGATGCAGGAAGCGTTAAGTTGTTTGCCACCTAGGTTCATTAGAAGTTTAAAGCGTAAATTGGTTTTTAATTGACATAAGTATTTATTACTTTGAAATATCACGAAAATGTTGTCTAAAGTAATGTACACTCAGGCTCCTTTAGCTCACTCTTTTAGGTATGTTTCAAAACATTTCAGGGACACGAGACGGGTGCGCCGGTAGAAATACCCTCTGCGTAGTGAGTCGAGACCATCGGGGAGGCAGCCTTTGTGGCTACATTGTATATATATTTTGCATATTGTATATGTTGAATATTTTGTCATGTATATATGTATATATATATATATTTTTTTTGAAAAGGAACTACGTGGACTTTGGTCCTCAATGGACGAGGTACGTAGGCGGTCGGCTTAAGTCCGGCTCAAGCCCAATCTTTTTATCAAACTGTGCATGGAATTGAAGAAGTTTTGAATGTTTTGATGATTTAAGTGAATAAATGTATATGTGTATATGTGTGTTTGATTGAGTTGTGGACGACGATTCGAAATCGGAAGTTGAAATTGAAAGATTAGAAGTGTTTTAATTGTTTCCACGGGTTTTTGTAAATTTGGGGAGAGAGTCAGAAAACGAGAGAAACTGGCGTTACTGAAAAAATCTGGTGTTTGAAAAAGAAAGATAAAAAAAAAAAAAAAAATTTTACCACTTCGCTTCCACGCGTGTTTTCTAAAGATATATTGAGGATTGTAAGGTGTTAAGCTCCATGGATTCATTTGGTGTTTTGAGGAAAAGTTATATATCCATTGGAGTGTCGGGAGGTCCTCTTGGGTTCATGAGGTTAATCCGGGTTGGGATCTTTCAACGTGGTATCAGAGCCAAGGTTTTGAAAATGTTATAAAGATTTGAAAATTTTATTTTCATATGATTGTTTTAATGTTTTATTTTAAAATTGCATAAATTATTTATTTGATTTAAAATCATATATGCATTATGACATATTAAATTTTGAATTCTGAGAAAATGCGTCGTCGAGGCAGGCCATACAGGGAGAGCTCACGAGAGCATTAGTACTACCATTTTAGGAACATGTTGATGAGTGCAACGTATGTTCCTCCACCCGATACACTAGTGACCACTGTGCCTTGAGAGTCACCACAGACATAGCCGCCACCGCCTCTTAAGGTCGTGGGAGGATAGATAACTTTAAGCGAATGGCCTTCGACTTTTAGCCAGCATTCGACGGCCAGGCGGTAGCTTCTATAGAGAGAAGTTCCAAAGCTAGGGGCACGGAACTATGATGGATTGGGAGACCTGGAAAAGGCTTCGTCATGGTTAGAGGGAAATGAGAGGGTCTACCAGGTGATGAAGTGTACAGATGAGCAGATGGTCACTTTTTCTGCCTTTCTCCTACGGGACAGAGCGTTAGAGTGGTGGAGGGGCGGTTCGGAGGGAGATGCCCGGAGGGTGTCACAGGCACGAGTTCAAAGGAAGAGTTTACGAGATAAGTTTGTTTCGGCCCGATTCACGAGATGCGGGTGAGGAGTTCTTTAGAAGTGGGCGGGGGGACTCTCAGTGTGATTATGGCCCGGAGTTTTAAGACTCGTCGGACATGTCCCATTTATCGGGGATGACGAGTTTTGAATAAGAGGTTTGCTATAGGTCTTAGTCCGGAGATTAGGACCACGGTAGCGTCGGCGGCCCACCGGTATGGCCGGGTAGTAAAGGCCACGAGTTAAGGTTGAAGGAAGGCATGGGTTGAAATCCCGGGCTATGCCCGATCCAGAACGAGCCCAGTCGTCGACTTAGGTTCGAGGGAGGTTCGATGTGATCCAAGAGGGGAGGAAAGACCTGATGGATGGTGGCGGCGAGCTTTGGTGAGAGCCGCAGTCTAGCGGGGTTCCGGTGAGGCGAACGAGGTGGCTCCAAGGGTCCAAAGCCCGAGTGTGCTCAGTGTGGGAAGAACCATTATGGTGGCGAGTGCAGTTAGGCACAGAGCCGGTTGCTTTAAGTGCGGACAAGCCGGGACCGCCGCCATAGAGTGCGGATGGATTTCAGCGGTGGATCGGTGGGACGGAGCGGGACGGAGCGATTCGGTCTTTGGTAGGAGTCGGGGTTAGAGTCGAGGGGCTCGGGCGACCCACTACATTTACTAGACCTGGAGGACCAGCAGGTAGAGGTCAGCCATCCAGAGGACAGATGGGACGACCTCAGACATAGGCTAGGGTGTTTGCAGTCACCCAGCAGGAGGCAGATGTAGCACCAGAGGTCATGACAGGTACTATCCAAGTTTTTGATAGTGATGCTTATGTCTTAATAGCGATCCCGCGTTACTCACTGCTTATTTATGCGAAATTTATCAGACAAGCGAACATGTAGATACAAATACTCCCATATATCAGAAAGTATGGTATCTCCTCCTACAGGAGAGATTCACTTTATAGCAGATAGAGTATACGGGTTGTAGAGTGATTATCGAGTACCAGTGAGTTTAGGATCAATTTGGTATTGCTTTGACATCCGTGACTTCGGGATGTGATATTAGGGGATGGACTGTTGTCTCGACATCACGCCACCATGGATTGCTTCGTGAAAGCAGTTAAGTTCTCAGACCGAGGAACTAGAGATTACTTTTTGCGGGGTAAGGAAGATATTAGTCCGAGTATGATACATGTTCAGATGATGGCCGAAGATGCTCCAAAGTCATATCCAGGTATCTAAATTCTATGTAGCTGGTGTTATAGGATGATGGTGACCGCCACATTCCAAGAGGGTCGAGAATTTCCGCATATGTTTCCGTATTTCTGATCTCTAGGATTACCCCCTGCATAGAGTGAGAGATTGATTTTCGACGCGTTTCAGCCCCGACGTAAACCGATTTCAAGAGCGCCCTACGTGATGGCCTCGCACTGAAGAACTTAAGGCGTATAAGAAACGGTCAATGCGGTTCGCTGGGATCACCACGCCTCCTTAAAGGAGCACCAAGAGTTGTAGAAGATGAAAGACTGGCATGCGATTATGTATCGACATGAGAGAGTTGAATATGCAACAATACGAATCGTGATTCGCCCGAGGATCGAAGGATCTCTTGATCACTACAGGAGCTAAGGTATTCTGGGATTGATTTCAGGTCGCTAATACCACTGAGAATTCGCGATGAGGATGTTCCCAAGACAAGATTCGTAACAAGGTACGGCATTTGAGTTTCTAGTCATGCCATTCGTGACTTACGAATGCCCCCAGCAGCCTTATGGATCTCATGAATGTGATCTTAGCCTTACTTAGATCGGGCTTTGTTATCGTGTTTATCACTATATAACATAGATTCTGGCAAAGTGGAGAAGAACATGCAGAAAGAATTTGATGACAGCAGTTCTCGCAAACATTGCGGAACATCTACATATGCCAACCCGCAAGTGTCGCGGCTCTATCGTTGTCGCTTTTTAGGACACATAGTTTCGCAGAGGGTCTCAAAGGATCCGCAAAAGGCCTAAGCTATATTGAATTGGAAACCTCCTAACAGTGCTACAGAGATAAGGAGCTCGGGTCTGGCAGGTACACCGTGAAGTTCACTGAGGGATTTTCAAAGATAGCCACACCTTCGACTAGATCGACAAGGAAAGAGGAACCAAGTATGGTCAAAGAGGCTCATAGCGTAGTTTCAATCGAAGCGAGATTGACCTCACCCGCATTTACACTTCCATCGTGGCAAGATGGCTTTCATAGCAGACAGGATGCCTCTAAAGGTGGCCTAGGTTGTGTGTTAATGAAGAATGATGCTGTGATTGCATATGCTTCTAGGCAATTGAAAGCATGAACACTATCCTACACACGACTCGAGCCAAGAAAATTAGTATTTGCCTCATGGATGAGGCATTATTTATATGGAGTGCCCCCAGAGATTTTTACGGATCATAAGAGCTTGTAAAGATTCGCTACGCGGTATGAATCGAATATGAGACAAAGGAGATGGATTGAATCGACATCATGATTATGAATGCACTATCAATATCATCCCGAAAGCGCAACATGGCAGCGTATGCTCTTAGTAGAGACCCATGAGTTCCCTATCGCACTTGAGGGTCGTGCATCTTCCTCGACTCATAGAATCGAGGACTCATGGACTGAACCTACGATTCAGAGTACTGTTAGCCACATTTCTCATGTACGTCCCGTATTGATAGAAGGTGATTAGAGAGCTTCGTATCTCGTGATCCAGCGATAGTGAAGCCGAGAGTGAAGTAGAAGTCCGGGCACGAGGGGATCGGTTACGAGAGAGGATGGTACTGGTCATGTGATTGCAGGTCAGAAAACCCGATGTGTGATGTGAGGAGAGAGATTATGGAGGAAGCCTCCATTCCTCCGCTTATGCTATGCATCCGGAAGCACAAAGATGTATCATACTTTTAAAGGAACACTATTGGTGGAAGGGTATGAAGAGGATATTGCAGTTCGTCTGCATGTCTCATGTCGCCAGTGAAAGCCGAACACCGTGGCTTCCCGCAGACTCTACAACCACTCCCGATCCCTCAGCCGGAAGTGGGAGAGAATCACTATGGATTTGTGGTAGATTCACGCTGGTCGAGTGGCCACGATACGATATGGGTGATTGTGGATAGACTGACGAAATCAGCCCATTTCCTACCACGTGAATAACATTCATCGATAAGTCAGCCCAATTATACGTGCTAGAGAGATTATCATATTGCATGGTACACCGCCTATCGTTTCGTATTGCAGATCCTAGGTCACCTCACTCGCTGGGGCCCAGCTTTACGCACGTCTCGCACTGGGGATCTTCAAGATTTCCGCTTTTCATCCACGTGACTGATGGCCAATCCGAGAGGACTATGCAGACTTTTTTGGGAGGATATGCTAGTGGCATGTGTTATGGAGTTTAGAGGAGCTGACACCCATCTACCCCTGATGGAGTTCGTGACATAATAATAGCTATCAAGCCAAGATTGCATGGCCCCTTTATGAGGTACTTTACTTAACGAAAAATGTCAAACTCCAACCGTCAGGACGAGGTAGGTGAAAGGAAAATTAAGAGGGTCCCGAGATCGTCTATGACCCAGGATAAGGTCAAGGTTATAAGGGATGTAATCAAAATCAGACAAAACCGACAGAAAAGTTATGCGACAATCGCGTAGGAATCTAGAGTTCGAGGTAGGATATGGTATTTTTTGAGATTTCCATGGAAGGGCACTAAGATTCGGGGAAACGTGAAAATCGGTAAGTCCACAGATAGATCAGCCATATGATTGTTGAAAGGATCGAGAGGTGGGCATATCGACTGAGCTGCCACCACCCTACCGCATTTACGATGTTTTCCTTATGTTTCTATGCCCGCAAGTGCATACCGTAATCTTCACATGTATTGACAAAGCAAATCCGTTGAAATACAGAGAATTTGGATATACAAAGAGGAACTGCAGATTCAACTGCGAGAAACGTTAAGATCATCACGGTGAATATTGTGGAGAGTTATGGTAGTTACATGTTATTACGATATTCTACACCCCATCTCTTTGACGCAGTGACAAATCGTTTTAATTTCGAGGACAAAATTTTTATATGAGGGTGACGTAAAACCTCCAACCTTATCACGTTATAATAGTAGTCATTGAATCGATTAGAGGTCCAATGATGTGTTTGCGGTAGATTAGAATTTAGAACGCCCTCGACGCTCATTTGGGGCATAAAGAAATTTTGGAAAATTTTCACCTGATGCCCTAATGAATAGTAATTCTTCTTATTATATCCCATATGCTTGCGTAGAATTTTAAGAAATTTCAGTTCCTATGACTTTAACCGATATTTAGAAGAGAATTGAGATTTAAGTGAATAGTGATTTCTGACTGAATTTGGAGCCTGGCAATAAATTTTTCAAACAAATTAAAATACTAAAAATGTCCTGAATTAATCATAGAGTCTAACGAAACCGAATGGGAGTGAAATGGAGTCCGCTTTATAGCTTCCAGGCGATCCTAACGAATCCTAGTGATAATAATACGCTTATCGTCCTGGATTCGATTTTTTAAATCCGATTTCGGTGATTTCCCAAAGCCCGGAATCCACTCGTGAAGGGATATAATTAGAATATTTCAAGGTCAATTTGAAGTTTAGACGACCATAGAATATTTTTTGATTTTAACTCCGTGATAAAAGCAAAAGAGGCTATGAAATCGAGTAAAACTGACATAAGTGAGATATTTTCAGGAGTCAATCAAACTTTCTTAATGGCTAAGTTATGATTTAAATAATGGATTAGTGGATTTGTGGGACTCAGAAGAATGGACCAATGACAAGGTGACATGTGTAAGTCACTTTGCATCAACCAATGAGATTTATGGCTATGCACTTGGCAAGTTGTAAGGATCTAAAACAAATTCAAGAAGTCGAGTTTGCCTGCAAGAGGAGAGCTCGCCATGAGAGGAAAAAGAGATAAGAAAGAGAGAAAAGAAAGGAAAGAAAGAGAAGGAAGGAAAAACGTAGGAGGCAAGGTGGAGCAAGGTGATGTGATTTTCTTCTCCCTTCAAGCTTTCCAAGTGAGATCCAAGTGGAATCAAGGAAGAGAAGCTATGAAAACAAGAAACAAGTAAGTTTCTATTGGTAAGTTGGATTTAGTGTTTTTCTATGACTAATGCCTTGATTTTCTTGAATGATGAGACAGTAGTATTTAAGATTGAACTAAGATGATTTTGATATAAGTTGAGAAAGAAACGGATAGTTAGCATGGATAATAAGATTTTGTATGACATGTTGAAATTGGTTGTGATTAGTGAAATCGAGGTATAAGGCATTAGATTGGAGTGATTAGAATGAAGAAAATGGAGAACAAAATTGAATATGGCTTGCATATTTTTACCAAAAAGGGAAATGAGAGGGGTCAGAGGTAGTTTGGTAATTTCCATGTGTTTTGTGTGAATATTAACTCTAGAAATGCATTGAAATTGGTTAGCAAAAAAAGGATTGAATCGAGGGTATTAAGGTCATTTTAGAAGTAAAGGGTATTTTGGTTATTTCCTTGGTTATGCTTTAAGTGTGGTTGAAATGGGATTAAAGTGAATGCGACAGATTGTGAAGGAAAATGAATGCCAGATGCAGCATTAAAAGTCTAAGTTACTACTAATCGTTAATCGCGGTTTTTCTGAAAAAGGTGAAAAGGACTATCTGACGGAAACTGAATTCGACCGGAAGCAAGGATTGAGCTTGAACAAAGATGTAAAACCGATGTTTTGAAAATTTGAAGCTTTAAAAGTGACCGATTTTAATGTTAAAATGAAAAGTTTCATGTAAATGTTTATATATATATATATATATATATATATATATATATATATATATATATAAGGACTGATTTTAATGTTAAAATGAAAAGTTTTATGTAAATGCTTATATATATATATATATATATATATATATATATATATATATATATTAATAAGAATGTAGTAAATGTTATATGTTATTGAAGTATATATATATATATGTTTATCTTGTCAATATATGTATTTATATTAAATTATATATGTATGCATATGTTAAGGCATTATGGAAGTTTAAAAATGTGTGTAAAGAATGCATATGTATAGTCACAGAGAGTATAAGTGAATGAGCAGCAAAGCGATTTAAATGAATTTATAAACGTATTTCAATAAAAGTTTTAATGATGGTTACCCTAACTCCTATGATCAAGCAGGATCGATATCACCGAGGTACCTAAGCGCAAGGATTTAGAGGAAAAGTCAGATGCTAACAGAGGGAGGGAATAGATTTTTAGCCGCAATATCCTTACACTTGGATAAGGCGCATGACTGAACCTCATGTACTGAGTTTCTCCAGCCAGAAGTGGTTATGACCGATTGAGACTGCCCTCACCGCGCATTCTAAACTGCTCGTGTGTTTACCCCTAGGTTCCATTAGAAAGCAAAGTTTAAAGCTAAATTACTAATTGTATAAGTATTTATTACTTTGAAATATACTGAAAATGTTGTCTAAATGAAAATGTACACTCACTAAGCTCCTTTAGCTCACTTTTTTCCGTATGTTTTAACAACATTTTCAGGACCTAAGACAGCGCCTGCAGAGTACCCTCGCAAGCAGCAGTTGAGTCGAGCCACGATGAGACGACACCCGTGGATCGCATTGTATATATATTTTCGCATATTTATATGTCAATATTTTGTCATGTATAGCATGTGATATATGTATATATTTTGAAAAGGAACTATGTGGGCTTGGATCCTCAGCTGACGAGGTAATGAGGCGGTCGGTTTAAGTCCCAGCTGCCCGACCCTTTATCAAACCGTGCATTGAATCAAGAAGCTCAATGTTTTGACGATTTAAGTGAATAAAATGTATATGTGTATATATTGTGCTTGATTGAGTCGACGCAGAGTCCGAAAACTTAAGTTGAGAATTGAAAGATTAGAAGTAGCTTTAATTGCTCTGTGTTTTTGTAAATTTAGGAAAGTCCGAAAAACAGAGGAAACTCTGGCCGATTTTTCTGAAAAATCTAAGTGTTTGAAAAAGAAAGATAAAAAAAAAAAAAAAAAAATTTACCACTTCGTCCGCATTATTTTCTAAAGATATGTTAAGGATTGTAAAGGGGTTCGCTCCATGGATTTTATTTGATTGTTTTGAGGAAAAGTTCTATATCCATTGGAGTGCCGGGAGGTCCCCTCGGGTTCATGAGGTTAATCCGGGTTGGGATCTTTCAATCATCCAAAGAGCAACCTCCACGAGGCAACATGGATCGAGGTCAAAGTATAGAATCAACATCCAAGATATCCTTGAGCACCTCAAGTCTAAGGATATTTGCACCATTGATATGATGAGACAAATATTATCTAAATTTAAATAGATGATCCATATAATTGTCTCAGCGGCAGTTCCGATGTACTCTAGTTACTCTTAGTAAAGCATCCACATGTCAACTCGGCTACCTAGTATCACAATAGAGGCATCACCGCTCAATCCATCCACATGATGATATGAACCATCAAACATCCGCTTCATCCATTCAGATCATTACTTAGACACTAACATAATTGCACATGATAGGAATCTTATTATCATGATCCCATCATGATTTTCTTCATGTTATGTTATGTATCATGGACTTCATTAATTTGATTAAAGATCTATATCAATTCAACGTATGAATATCAAATTAATGTAGAGGCCTCTCATATTAAATAAACAATATGTGGCATACACAAGTACTAATGGAAATTGCCTATGTAGCACTTCTCTAACAAACTCCTACTTACGCCAAGGCCAATTGCCTTTGTATTTTACACCTTAGCAAGTATATGAGAATTATACTTTATGGGGAAGTGGCTTAGCTAAGAGATCGCACATTCGACTAGTGGGCATATCTCTATCTTTACATCAAGATCACCAAGATTTCTCAAATCAAATGGCATCATCTTGAGTACTAGTTTAAACCTTTGATGAGACCATGGTTCCTTGTGCTTTCACAATGGCTCCATCGTTATCCCAATACTAAAGTATCGGATCAACAATGCAAGGGACCACTCCTAGTTCATAAATGAACTAACTTGTCCAAACCGCTTCCTAAGCTGCCATCGGAAGCAACAATGTACTTTGATTCAATTATAGAATCCACAATCATCTCCTACTTGGAACTCTTCCAACTGACTGTGTCATCATTCAATGTGAACATTTAGCCTAATCGAGAATCGAGTCATCTCCACGCATCAGCCAAGATCTTACTATAAATCCCTATCTCTATTAATTAAGAATACATACTAAGTGCTTCTCAAGTACTTGAGAATATTCTTGATGGCCACACCTCTGACCCTCACCTAGGTCCAACTTAGTATCTACTCATGACTCTCAAAGCATATGATAAGTCAAGCCCAAGACATTACATAACGCATATGATTGGTCCTATCAAGCATATGGGATCGATTCATGTTATCTTGTGTTTCGACACATGAACTTCGAGAGGTTGATCCCACTTTTCATGGGGGACGTATCCTTCTCTGGACCGTCAGCTAAACTTATTTAGCATCTAAGTTATGCATGTAGACTATGAAAGACCAAGCAACATTCTCGGGATTCATCTCAGAATATAGTTCCCACATTAATGCTTCTGCAGTCTTCATGAAAGCCCAATATAATATATTTGAACACCAGATAATGATCAAAGATTTATCGACGCAAAATCACCGTTATTACAAATATTATAACTATCCGCCCCGCCCGTCCTTCTTAGATATTACAACATCCATATCGGCAGAATCAAATTTTGATTATCCACAGGAAGGTCGCCCACCCCGGGGCCGTTTAGTCAACCATAAACGATTCTGAAGTTTGCATATTCGGTTTCAACGCAGGTGGAAGATCTCCGTCGTGTCGGCAGCGCCGTTGACCCCAGCTAAAGCTTCTCGCGTAGTGAATGTTTCATGAATCACCTTTCCTCGCGGTTCAGCAACAGTGATTGCTGCCAACAATGGCAGCGGTAGGGAACCTGCGATCGGCGCGAAGCGCCGCACCGGAATGTCCCGCCGCAGCACTCCTTGCCTGATACGATATTTTTAAGCTGGCGTGTTTCAACCTTTGAAGTGTTGTTCCACACTTCGCGCTACTTCTTCTTTGAAGAACCATTTCGTACCCCGTCTTATCCCTAAGGGTTAAACAAAATCATATTTCAATGATCCATATAGTCCGATTCCTCTGAGAACATGTCTTCAAGTCATTTTCAATCCAATCAGTCTGAAATTGAACACGGTATAGAACATTATTCTCTGCAGAAGCGTCAAGATTCATCAAGATCTGTCGATAGAGATTATCTATATTTCGAATATACAGATCCAATATCCACCTGATGTACCAGCTTTGGGGATATGATTCCGTCACGCACGACAAACAAAGAATAATAGCTCTTGAGATTAAAGTCATTGATCGCTGAATCAGCGCGCTGTTCTCAGCTTCTACTAAGTTCAACCTGTGGGCAATTCATTCGTTTTTCTTTGGGTGTCCTTTCTATAAAAAAGACTATAATTCCTTGAGTCAAACAAATTTCTTTCTCGTCATTTCTGTATTCATAATCAAAATTTAAGATATCCGCAAACACTGCTTAATTAATTCTGATCTTAGTCTGTTAAAAGTTTCCAGTTTCTTCAGCAAGACAACTCATACTTCATTAGTATTAAAAAGATCCTTAAAGGTCCATGAGTCCATGAGTAATCATGCAACCCACGACTTGATTGATCTTTACAAGAGCTCTTGAAGAGCTAAAGTCTTCATGCAAATTCTTAAAGCACTTGATAGATTCAGCCTTGCTCATCAGCTCTTTTTGATCGGTCCCAATGGGTGTTTGATTGTCCTTTCACCGCCCATCAGCAGTGGAAAAGTGAGTCTGTTTCTGAGCTAGTTCGGTCGATCTAAGATGTCCAAAGTCTCGTTTAAGGTCACTGATCCATCAAAGATCGAAAAACCCTCCCAAGTTATTTTTCGTTTCAGCTTCAAATTCTTCCAAGGTCTCTGAAAGATCTGGGATCGTGATTCTGGCAGAATAAACGTGGTTCATAAATTTAATCATGAGCAGCGTAATAGTATGGTCGCTCTCCGTGAGCCATGAATAAAGAACCACAAGCCGTCAAATGCATTAGAGATGAGTTCAGTAAGATAAACACTCCTTCCCTATAAGGAAACTTAATTAGTTCTTGCAGTCAATAAAGATCTGACTTGTTAAATGATCCAGCTACAACAATTAAAACCCTCCGCTATGTTTATTTAGAATATGCATGAGTATCGCCATGAGCAAAGATTGATTCATACATCTCTCTTGAATATTTAGCCTGCTACACATTAAAATGATTCACACATCCAATATAAACCTATTTGTTTTAATAAACACCATTATAAAAGAACAGCAAATAACCATTATTAAAAACATAAGGAACCTTTCTGAATCAAATGATAGTCAAAACACTGTCTTGTCAATAAAACAGTGTTAATCGTCTCCAACCAAACGCGATCGCTCTGGGTGGTGTTCAAAACATAAGATCTGATAAAGTGCACGTGTCCCAATTATTCTGCTCTAAAGTCAAATTCTTCCCAAAAGCTTCCTGTCTGCTCCTTAGCCCTGATATCGTCCATATGTGAATGGTTAACCACTTGTTAATCAAAGGTGTGTTAGCAGAAAATAATATTAACTGGTTTATGAGAACCTGAAGATATAGAGAATGCATACACAGCCTTCTTGACCTAGTAGCCCAGCTCTTTCTCGCTGTCGTTCCTGATCCATAACAGTTGGTCTCAGCAACTTTGTTCTCTTACCAACCATTTTCCCTCAGCTCCACTGGAGCACTAATCATCGATAGAATAGGAATGGTCTGATCCATAGTCGTTGTCAACTGTAAAACATTCGTAATTTTTGAATAAAATAAAAGTTCAGAATTAATTCATGATTCGATACTGGTTGTTCAATGGAATCAAATGAATTCTGGTCAAAGCTATATCTAAGTGTGAAGGTTCAACTGACAACCTCATCATCTGAACTAAAACAGTTTTGTAGACCAATCTTCCATTACTGTCTGCTGTTTATATCATTCCTCAGATGATCTATCACATGAATAGTGATCCATACTGTATCGCTTCTTAAAACCACAGAAGAATGTGAGAGTGGAGAACCAACCTGTTCCTGTTATCACCCCAGCAAGCTTTTATATCTCTCCGGCCCTCAGCATCAACAATGGGATTCATGGATTGGCTTAACAAATGACATAGGGCTAATATTTCCCCTTTTGAGAACTATTCTCACATTCTTTAGCCAGCCCAAGAAGTTAGGCCCCTACAAAATATCAGGTCCACTATCGATCATGGTTAACACTGCTGACATAGTTCGATTCTTATACCGGCTCGGATGTTTTCGTTTATATAAAAGCTTTATTAACAACAACCTAATCGCAAGTGCACGGATCACAAGTAATATAGTGGCTTTCAAATTAAAAACCTCATTTGTCGAACCTGGATGGAAAAGATGGTTTAAGTAAAGATTAATTACCTCGACTACTTGATAATTTTACTATTCGAGCGAAATAAAATATTGTGAGGGGTTGTTAACTAGAATTAAAACTAATTTAACTACAATCTACTCTAAAATATTAGCAAATGCTTGGGCTAAGATACAAGAAAGACTTTATGGAATGACACTAAGGTCGGCTATCTCCATTGGTGTATTGACAGCTTATGTCCATTAAGTGAAAATACTCTTGTGCTTACCCAATGAACTTTGCATGAGGATCACTCTTTCGAGCCTCTCCTCAATTTCTCACACCTAATTCATATTCTCCTTTCAGTCCATCTAGGTCAAAGGATGTGTTACTTGTGCTAAGGTAATCAACTGGGAATTTCCATCGTCACCTTTCGATCCATGCAATGAAATTTCCCAAGTTATGTCTCGATTGATCACCTTTTTGGTTCATACGAATACATAAGGTTATATGATGTCCCTCCTAATGAAATCAATCTAGTACTAGGTATCTTAATTTCCTAGACTTTCATTAAGTCAAATTGATTTTATTGATTGTAGAATATCGTGAATGACAACTGTCCCAAGTGGTATACCTTACAACTCACTTCGGGAAACCCTTCGAGCCCCAGTCTCAATCTCACTACCCAGCATGCAACACCTTGAACAAAAACCTGAAATTCATAGAACCATATCAGAAACCTCAACACAAGATTATATTCACAAAATCATCGAATACACTACATAAGCCAAACACCAATGTCCACAACCAAATTTCTAGAGGAGGATCTACCACCATAAGAGGCCTCAAACCCAACAATATCATGTCTACAACAAACATAATGTTGAAAGATTAAGAGAAAGAGAAGGGTTTAGGGATACAAAACAAATATGAAGTAGAGGTCCCCTAAAATCATGCTCCACTACTACAAGAAGTCCTCTAGCAGCTGGATCTTGCAACTTGGCTCCAAACACAAGCTAAAAACTAAGAAAATCTACAAACCCTAGAAAAATAAAAGCTTAGAGAGAAACCCTATATATGTGCCATGTTCCAAGCTTTCTCCAAGATTGTCTATAATATTACAAGTGTAGCATTTATGGTGTTGGAAAATGACCAAAATGGGGCTTAGAATGAGGGCATTTTTATCCCAACCTGACCTCTTTCGCCATGGCGAAGACAGGTGTCTGCAATCAAAGTGGGCTTCCTTAGCCTCGGAGAAGGCATGCTTCGTCGAGGCAAACCCGAGGCCTTTTTCTACAAGCTGCTTCTTTGGTCTTTGTCTTCGCCTCAGAGAAGCTCTCCCTTCACCTCGGCGAAGTAGTTCACCTTGGCGAACCTGAGGCCTTTTGTCAAGTTCTGCTTTCTTGCTCTTTCACGCCTTCTTGCTTCGCTTCTTAATACTCGAAAAACCCACGTGGAGGGTGGGATTAGTGTAATATTTGTGCATAAGGGTGTGAATCTAGCATTTAGGTTGCATAAACACATGAGAAACATGGTGGGAATGCTAATACAATTCACCCCTATCAATAACCTAGATGTAAAAGAAATCATGTTTGATTGTACTTAAAATGCATGATTATTACGGCTTGATAATTACGCATTATGGCTCCCACTATTTTATTACGAATCCATAGCCCCCACTATTGATTCGAGATAACCTATATGGAGGTCAGCTCCCAGTGGTCGACATTCAATATCATCGGTGAAGCACTTGCCTGGGCCTAACAAGCTATCTGGGGTCAAAAGGTAGGTATCTCTGGCCCAGCTACCATTTCCGGTAACGTACGCATTTAAGGAATCCAATATCACCAAGAGTGACCTTGGGTTTACCTAACAAGCCATCTTGGATCAATAATTATACTAATTGCAATCTGATGCAACTATCGAATCCAGTGCTATCAACTATTGATTTGTGCACTATCATCACATCAACTCACGATGCGGTACATCTTGTGTGTACACTTACCTGTCCACGTCTCTATCCAACATTAACCTGGGTTTACCCAGTAACAATCTAATGAGTCTATAGTTAAGGCCAGCCCACCAATAAGGAAAACTCATTTCCATTGATAGAACATAACCTATGTAGTAAGCGATTTTAGGGTGTACCAACAACCCTAATTTCTAGAAGAACTCAGGTTGACACCATATTAGTGAAAGACGTCAGCCTTTAATATTAATAATAAGAGGGTTTTTAGATAAGTCTCATCATTTCATTAGCATGTTTTATCCATTCATCTCATAAATATGATAGTTACCTAACTATATGGTATACTAGGATATTCTAAAATCAATTCCATGAATCGTATGGAATCGACTAGGTCAAACCTAGATACGCAGATGATTGATACAACCCTTTAAAAATTTACAATCTTCAAGGTCTTCTTCTTGGTACCTTCCCTCCACACTTCTTTCTCCTTTGCATCTTCACCAACTTATCATAATCCTATGTAATCTAATTACATACATTTAATCAGAAGAACATCAAGTTACATTTGAGGGGATTTAGATGAGAAGAGAAGTACATAGAGAAATTAGAGAGAGGCATGGACACGCAGACCCTATTTACCCAAAACGAAATAATAATCACATGCGGTATGCTCAATCATCATTGGGCAAAGTCCATAATCATCCATCATGCCAACATACACCCTTAAACTTGCATTCTCTAATCCAATCCATTGAAAGTTAAAGATAATGGTACCCAATGATTTTAAAAGCACATGAAAAGGTTTTTCAACACTTGAAATAAAATGATCCATATTGTTTTGTTCAACATTTGACCACATTTAATTTCAATTCAACACTTGAACTAAAATTGTTCCACATCCATTTTATTCAACACTTGAACAATAACCTCTGTTCACCACTTGAACAAATATGATTTAACAACTTGAATCATGAACCCAATTCAACTCTTGTATCACAATCCCGATTCAAATCTCGAATCTTTAAGTGATTCAACTCCTTGAATCATAAAACCCGATTCAAGTTTTAAATCTCCAATTGGTTTGACTCCTTGAACCAAAAAATTTCCAATAAGACGTTTTTGTTCAATGCTCTCTCATAGGTAATTTCAACATGGTTTTTGAAATCCATGATTCTAGAAATTTTAAAGCTGAACAATTCAGTTTTAACTTGCACATCTCTATTTCAAACATACTAGAGTAGCGTGATTGAAATTGGTGCAAAACCATAAGAGAAAGGAAACATACAAGGAACCGAAGAAGACCTTGCCGCCACGACGCCGATGGTTCAAACCCCATCACAATTCTCATGTCTTCGACGCTATACGTTGCGACATTTCCTCGACTGATGAATAATGTCGCTAATGCTTGGTTCCTGATGAGCAACATTGTGATTGTTAGATTTTTTATAAAAGTAACGCTATGCACTCGGGCACGAATGTTGCAACCTTGGGCACGATCGTCGTGACGTTGGGCACAAACGTCACGACGTTGCTGGGTTTTCCAACGACGGGAAACTTGTAACAATCCCAACTTTGGGACTTTTAATCTCTTCCAAGTTGTTTTTCCTTCATAACAACTATCCTTGATCATCTCATGACCATATTATATGAAGAACAACATTGGATCTACACTTTTCAAACCAAAAATCTCATTTTTAAACCTTATGAAAACATGGGTACCAAAAACCGAACTCTTAACAAAGAACCGATTTTGATGCACACAAGGTCAAGCCTCGATACCACAAAGGTTTTCTGAGGAAGGCATCACATGCCAAAAGCAAATAAAACAAAAAATTTTAACAAACTCATCCAAGGACCCCTTAAGGCATCAAATCCGGTTCTATACCAAAGAAAGGGGTGTGGGATTACCTTGTGTCGGTTTCAAAAACCAATCTACTAGTCGGGGCAATGAAGACCAAAGTAAACCAAGTCCTAGGTTCGCATCTAACGGTATCCACACAAAGAGTGGAGTCGTCAACCTCCAAGGCAACAATTTCGAAAAAGATCTCGGTGCTAGCCAAGTCCCGATCAAAAGAGGGAGCTAAAAACCCGGTCCCAAACTCTCTTGAACACTTCTATGAGAGAAGAGAACAAAATGGCCTTCCATGGTTAGGGTTTTCCATAAAGATACTTTTATAGGAGAACCCTGGCTTGTTAAAGTGTCTAAAATGCCCCTCACCATAAGCGATGATAGGCTACAAGCATCCCTATGCGTTATGGTGTGCTCCTTCATGACCTTAAGACTTCAAGAATAAGCCCAAGCCTATTATCTCTAAGTAAAGTATTCTGAACCCTGGATTCTACTAATCCTGTGACATTCCATTCTTGAGAATAAACTCCCTCATATTTGGATCACATCTAAATCCGTTTCATAGTAGCTCTACACACTTCTAAGTGTGTGACCCATTAGGTTCTAGTTGTTCTAGTCATGTTTACTCCAAGAACACATCATGACCCCAATTGACTGAGAAAGAAGGTATGACTGCATACCCTTCCATAGACAAATAACATGCAATTCGTCATTTCACCAATCTATACCCCACTCGGTTCAGAGCATGGACAATGTGTAGCTCCCATTAGACTGGCTATGCCACATCTAGCCCAAGTGATATTTGATCTTGTCCCCGAACTCATTACTCATCAGTTATGCACCTGAAGACACTCTTCATGGAATTTCCACTTTGGCTAGAGATTTCCGAGTAATGATTCCGACGAGAGGTCATAGGTATACTCTCTATTAGCGAGGTGAATCCTTATTAGTTTCTCACTACCTTCAACACCCTGCTATACTCGACTATCATCCAAAGAGCGACCTCCAAGAGGCAACATAGATTGAGGTTAAAGTACAAAATCAGCATCCAAGATATCCTTGAGCACCTTAAGCTCAAGGATATTTGCACCATTGCTATGATGAGACAATCGCCTACATTTAAATAGATGATCCATATAATTGTCTCATGGTGTCTCCGATGCACTTTGCTACTCAGCAAGCATGCACATGTCAACTCTGATTAACTCATGATCACAATTTATAAGATCTACTGCTTAATCCAATCAAGGAGTATGGCATGTGCTAGTCTGTTTGGATCAACAATGTCCAGTCTCGTTGATCCTATGACTAGGGATAATTTAGACTAACATAATTGCACATGATAGGAATCTTATTATCATGATCCAATCATTATTTCCTTCATGTTATGTTATGTATCATGGACTTCATTAATTTGATTAAAATCAATTCAACGTATGAATATCAGATTAATGTAGTTTCATATTAAATAATATGTAGTGCGTACAATAAGTTCTAATGGCAATTACCTTGTATAATTTCTCTAACAGATGATGATAAGGTTGTTTTATCTTGGCAACTCACATCAAGCCAAGTTTTCAGGGAAAAGGCAAAGTCGTGTTGAAGCTCACTTCAGAAAAGACTCTGGCTTTGAATGAGGTGCTGCATGTTCCTAATATTATAGAAAATTTAATGTATATTACTCTATTGGAAAAAGTAGGGGTTAAAGTGTCATTTGAATCTGATAAGAATGTAATGAAAATAAATAATGTCTTTGTGGGAAAAGGGTTTTGTAATCAGGGGCTCTTTGTGCTCATTATTTATGAAGTTATGAATGAAAATTCTTCTTCTGCTGCTTACTTGGTTGATTCCTATGATATATGACATGCTAGATTCGGACATGTTAGTAGTTAATACATTAAGAAGATGCAATCTCTAGGCCTTATAAATAATATTGATTATTTGTGGGCTTAAGTAAATGTCAAATATGTGTCACTCTAAGCTAACTAAAAGACATGTGGGCCTGTTTAGATAAACAAAATCGTTAGAATCGATTCATTCAAATCTATGAGATTTGAAACAAACTAAGACTAGAGGAGGTAAGAAATTTTATGTGACCTTCATTGATGATTATTCTAGGTTCACTAGAGTTTACTTGCTTAGAAATAAAGATGAATCATTTGATATAGTCCTGCTTATAAGTCGGCGGAAAATCAACTTTATAGGAAAATCAAAAGGATTAGATCTGATAGAGGGAACGAATACATCCCTTTAAATGATTATTGTGAAAATGAAGGAATAATTCATGAAGTAACTCCTCCCTATTCACCTAAGTCAAATGGAATTGTTGGAATAAAGAATAGGACTTTTAAAGAGATGATGAATTCTATGCTTGTCAGTGCCTCAGCTCTTTATAATTTGTGGGGTGAAGCTAGATTGTCTACATGTCATCTACATAATATAGTTTCATACAAGAAAACTGGAAGGACACCTTATGAGTAATGGAAATAATAAGTGCACCCAATATAAAATATTTAAAAGTATGGGGGTATCTTGCCAAGGTTATGTTACCTGGTCTTAAAAAGAGGAAAATAGGATCAAAGACTTATGATTGCATGCTTATTGGGTATGTTAATAACAATGCTTCTTATAAATTTCTTGTTCTAAAAAGTGATGTTCTATAATGCAATACTATTATTGAGACAAAAAAATACTGAGTTTTTTGAATATATTTTTCCACTTTATGAGAAAATTTCTCATACACCCACAATTGTGGATGATATAGAAAAACTCATATGATGAACATATGTCCACTACTGTGGATGAAATGGAAAGCTCTCATTATGAATTAAGAAGAAGTAAGAGACAAAGAAAATAGTTTTCCTTTGGAGATGAGTTTTATACTTATTTGATTGAAAATGAACCACCCTCTTATTTTAAAGCTATTTCTTCCTCTGATGCATTGCTTTGGAAAGAAGTCATTAAAACCATTCTTAACTCTATTTTAAAAAATCAAAAGTGGGAGTTAGTCGATTTACCTTTAGGAGCAAAACCTATTGGTTACAAATGGATTTTCAAAAGAAAACGATGGTTCTATTAAAAAAATATAAAGCTAGGTTAGTAGCCAAAGGTTTTTAACAAAAACAAAATGTTGACTATTTTGATACGTTTTCTTCTCAGTTGCACAGGATTTCTTCCATTCAGATTGACATTTTAGCCTTATTCATAAAATTTTTATCCATCAAATGGATGTTAAAACAAATTTTTTAAATGGAGATTTTGAGAAAGAAATTTACATGTTACAACCTAAAGGGTGTATTATACCTGGTAAAGAAAATAAAGTTTGCAAATTGCACAAGTTTTTATATAGTTTAAAACAAACACCTAAACAATAGCATGAAAAGTTTGATATGACTTTGTCAATAACGAAGCTTTTATCCACAAGTGATAAATGAGTGTACAAAGTGTATATCGAGAATGTAATCGCACATTATATGTGGAGATATGTTGATTTTTGACACTAACCTCGAATGTAGTACATGGGCTGAGAGATTTCTAACTTCACAGCCACATGAAAGATGGGTGTAAAACTGGGAAAGATGCAATTTTTTCAAAATGGCAACACAGTAATTTGTCATTGTAGTACAGGTTTAAAACCTGAAAATTTCTATATCTCGAGTGATGAAACGGAAGTCACCATTGAATCGCTTTCACAAATCTAGTTATCCAATCAATTTCGCTGATTCCGGTAGACAATCTAAATTTCACGTGATTTTAAGGCAATGTGTGTCGATGACACACAGCAGAATGGTGCCATGGTGACTCCATGTGGATGCTACATGGCCCCTTGCGAGGAGTGCACATGGCACAGAGAGCCATGGTGTGGCAATTTCCACTTCAGTGAATGTGTCTTGCGTGACACATGGCACATGGCAAATGGATCAAGGCGAAGGACACATGTCAAGCGAGAGGAAGTTTTTGGATCAAACCAAGAAGAATAAATTCGATGGAGGAGAAAAGGAGAAAAGAGAAAAGAAAGGAGAGGAAAACAAAAGAGATGAGAAAAAAAAAAAAAAAGTTCGTGGGAAAGGAAGGAAAAATGGAAAATAAAGGAAAAAAGAGAAAAGAGAAAATGAGAGAGCCGACCGTGTACTCTCCGATTTTAGGTGTTCCGACAGTGTAGAGTCGATAGGCCGAGAATTAAAGTTGGTCTACTTGACGAGCTACGAGAGAGACAAAAAAATATATATATATATATATATATATATATATATATATATATATATATATATATATAGCGTAGGTTTTCTCTACAATCGGTTCCTTCTTGTCTAAGTGGTCATAATGGCTATGTGGTTCAAATTCCCTAAATATGGACCGAAGTTTTCTGACATTGAGACTGCTTTTTTGATAGTTCAAGACTGGCTTTAAGGTCGATATCCGTGCCGGTTTTGGTTCCGGATCTGCTTGGAAAATGCATGCCGGATTTTGTTGTGAATCGTTCGAGCCGAAGTTCGAGGATCGCTTCAAGGATCAATTTATAGTCGCTTAATGACAAAGGTTTGAGAGACCAAAACACATGTACAAATCTATGACACCATTACCAAAGACTATCTAACACTGCGTTAACGGCGCCTAAAACTCATTGGGAGACCAAATGACGATATGTGAAAATACGGTCAAGGGAGTGAACGTGGTAAATACTCAAACCGAATTCGAAACAAAAGCAAGTATACTCAAAATTGAAATGAAAAGTATTACTAACACTCAACCCCTCTTTCCTCGCAAGTGCACGGGTCATACAAGTAATAAAGTGACTCTGGGAGTCCTGACATCGCACTCCACGAGGATCGAGGTTCTCTAATTGGAATTTGATCACCCCGGACATATGGCTCTTCACTATTTAGGCGGTAATTGCAGGATGTCGAATAAAATCAATTTTTAATTGAAACAAAACTGATTTAAAACTAATCCTAAAATCTACCAAATAAAACAACTACTTAATTCTAAAAGGTATGAAGAGAGTCACCAGATGGGGATAATTGTTTACAAACGCTTTGCATTTCCTTGAAAGTGCAACATTTGTGAGTTGAATGTCGGATTTGGTCCAAGAGCAATGTAGTATAGCTTGATTTCTCCATTAATCATACATTTCACTAGTTAGAGATCCATATTCCTTTTCAAGACAAATGGGTCTAAATAGCTACTTGTAAAATTTGGCACTCTTTAAGATTTGATTGTTTTTCTTTTTCAATACTTCACAACTATTTCTTAGGACTGAAGAATTCTTGCTCCCATAGACAGGATAATGCAAGCCTTCTCCAATGTAATTGGTATCTCGTCCTTCAAATCTAATAAAATTTTCTATCTCCTTGATTAGATCTGCATAACACTGATCAAGATCCTTTCATCGACTAAGGAGAAACCCTCCATCAACTAAATTGATACATCATCTAATTAATCCCTCACACTATGAGTAAATTAGTGATCTATCAAAGTAATTTTTCGTAGTTCATTAGTTCCAAGATATTAGTCTAGCATACCCTAAGTTACCGCTTCTTACTCGTGAATTCCACCCTCGTGTCACCGCAGGGCCTCCGAAATCGGGCAAAGATACCCTTTTGTGGGTATAAGCTACTAATATTCCGAACAATTCATTATATGAATCATACTAATTATATAAATCTCGCCAACTCCACAAAATAACCTAAAACCGCAAATCTCGGTCGTTCAACAATTAATCCCAACCCTAGAGAGGGTGTTTAATGTTCCATTACTGGATTTCAATCATCACTAATCAAACAAAAAGTAAGAAAATGAAGAAAGAAATCAAGAGAAAGAAGAGAAAAACCCAGATTATTGAATATCTGAGTACAGCACCAAAATCTCTTCAATAGAAATAAAAATCTGCTCGAAAACTATTTTAAGATCTATTAAAAATAAAAATCAAGCAAAGAAAAACTAAGAAAATGAGCAATGAGAGAGAAACCCATGAGAAAATCCGTGATTTTTAATTTCTTTCTTTCAATCTTTGTCTGAATCCTTGAAATCTCAATCTCTATTATACAGCACCGAAATATCTTCAATAGAAACAAAAATCGCTTCAAACCGCTTCAAATCTAAAAATCAAAATCTGGCGTAAAACCCAAAACGGGTAGCCAGAGAGAGAACCCTACGAGAGTAGGCTCTCCAATCTTTCCCGTCGCCTTTACCTAAAAACGAGTATATATGGTCCTGGGTGAAATGGGCTTGTACCAGTCAAAACTCACTCGGCCTTTTCAAGTCGCTGCAATGCTTCGTGTCGCGACACGTGTCTTCGATCGCGACACCATTTCCGTCAGCGACACCAACTTTCGTCGCGACATCTTCGTACTCGTCGCGACACCAACTTTCTCGTCAGCGACACCATCTTCTCGTCGCGACACCAACTTTCGTCAAGGACTACTTTCACAGCGAACAAAGATTTCATGTCGCGACTAATTTTCTAGACAAAGAATCAAGGTTTTTCTTCTCTAACTTGCTCAGCCATAACTTCTTCAGTTTTAACTCGGATTTAGGCGTGTGAGTACTCGTTGGAAATTTCTTTGAATGTAGAATGCAGCCATGATGGAATTTGAACCATTTGATGTTCCAGATGGTACAGAAAAAATTAATCTTCCCAGTAGCGGGAGGCCGTGCGACTCCTATGACTCTTCTTTTGGAAATATATTGTCATTTCTTGCCAAATCACTTGTTTTCATCAATAATCCTACAAAACCAAGTTTAGAGGAAATTTTATGAGTTTTACTTGAATATGGATATTAAATGCACAAAATAGCATGTGAAATGAACTCAAAACATAGATGAGTTTTGCACTCATCAGACAGTCTTGAAAGTTGTTAAAAAAAAAACAAAACAAAAGCTTAAATTTCTGGACTGAGTTCATATTATTTCCAATGCCGAGTATGGCCGGATTTATGGCTGGGAATGGCTAGTTGGTGTGGATTGTTTTTTTGTGTTATTGCTGGAAATTTAATAACATGTTGAATGTAACAGAATATGTTGATATACGGGTGTTGTTATATATTAGCATGAATGGATGTAAATTATATGCTTTCGATATAATTATTCATGGTACTTGTCATAAAGTATAGTTTATAAATTGTTCTATGTAGTGTGTTATACATGTAACATGAGATAACATGCAGTGGCATTTTGCATTGTATATGCATGGGGGCATCGCATTGAGTTGGGTGTGTGTGCATAGTTATAATCATTCATCATTCTTGGTGAATGGGTGGTGAGCTTGGTACCTTGGACTATGTCCAACAAATCTCACGTTTCATGGCATGAAAAAATATATATACATGTGTTGGGCACAGCAAGTAGAGATAGATACCCCCTGAGGTGAAAGCACTCGTAGTCACATACATGATCCTCACAAGGAAAGCCCGTAAAATGTAGAAAGGTGTGCAAGGCCTCATGTAGGAGAGAACCCGAAATCTCCGTGTCTACAAATGCATAAACACACGTGAATTTGATTAAATCAAACTGACATTGGCAATGTATATCCACGGGTTTTGTTTAAAAAAAGATTTTGTTTTGGAAATTTTTTTACAATATTGTATATACATTTATACCCAAATAATACATTTTGATGCTCATGCAATTTTTATGGCAATGCATTTGAAATCAATAAAACAAATCACATATGTAGTTTTCTTGAAAATCATTTCAACCAACGATCACAAAACTTGAAATAAGAAGAGAGGTATGGAAAACAAACCCAGTGTTGTTGTCGCCTCATCGATTCCTATCCTCTAATCCCGCTCGGGTCGCCCTCGTCACCAACCCCTAATCCATCATAATTAGATAACAATATTTTTTGGATTATTTAGGTTTCTAGTTAGGGTTGTTTTCTACCCAACTTCCTTCAAGTAAAATTTTATGGGAACAAATGAGCCATATTTTACCCAACTTCCTTCAAGTCCATTGTTCCCCTATAAATCTATTTTATTCAAAAATTGGAATCATCCAATTTGAAGCACTGAAACTCAAGATATATTCAAAACAACTCGGACTACTCTCTATTTTCAAACATAAACTTAATTTGCCCAAAAAATAGAGCTTCACTTTATCACTTCTCTGATCCAATGGGGTCCAAATGTGAATACATTTATTTAAAGTAGATTGGTTCTCCTAGAAGTCTAGTTTACCCAAAAATTTGAATCACTCAATTTGGATGAGTGAAGCTCAACTTATGGCCTAAATACCAAACTCGGTACTAAACTCGAACTTAATTTGCCCAAAAACAGAGTTTCTGACTGACGAATTTCTCTACCCACTTAGGGTCCAAATTTGAATATACTTATTTCAAAAAAAATTAATTTTTAAAACAGTTTACTCAAAAAATTTGAATTACTCAATTTGATGAGTAATGGCCATGTTATGGCCAAAACAAAACATGAGTTTTGGAAAATTTTGACAGCATCTCCTCTAAAACCTTAACATTTTCTTTATACAAAAATTCCTCAAAACCAATCATAATCAAAGCAAAAAGGCTGCTAATAAATATATATACTGAATCATGGTTTTACCAATCCAAACACAATCAAAGAGGGAGTTAGGAGGGTTCCTAACAAACAAATGAGATAATCCATACTTTGCTTTCTTCTTAAAACCTTCCTAACTGCTTCTTTTCTTCTATTTTCTGCAAACTTGAACAAAATGGAGAACAATCACCAATAATGGTTTTCTTTTCTCAAGAACCCATAACCCTAGCTATCTCTCTTTTCCAAACGGAATGCTCTAATTCTGCAAGCACTAAATTTGGTCTTATCCCATTTCATGTATAAGGCCTTGTTTGGCAAATCTCATTTTTGCTTAAGTTTTCCATTTTTGCATTAAAGTCCTTTATTTCATTTCTATTTGCACAACAACTTATCACATTTCTATTTTGGCATATACTCTTCTTCATTTATGACCTTTGGGTCTTCATTTTGATGATTTTAAACAATTTACCCTAAACATATCATTAAACCATTAGGCTTAATTTGGGGCGCACTAATCTACTACGCGAATTCTCACTTTAAAAACCTCTATTTTTATCACTTAAACCAATAAAATATCAAATAAATAAAATAAAATTTATAATAAAGGTAAAAATGCTATAAAGCAAAATAATAAAACGAAGTGCTTATTTTTGTATCGCTACAGATACGTAGTTTCGATCAAGGTGGTTCTACCCCGAGATTTATCGAGGATTTATCTCGACTAGTTAATTCCATGATGAGATCGACCCAAAAGCAGGTCAAGTTCGAGCGGAATGAGTAAAGTGTGAGCTCAGATTCCGTGAATTGAAAGGAGGCTTACGTCAACCCCTATCCCGATAGTCCTTTAAATGGATGATGTACACAAGGGTATCGGATGCTTCTAAGGATGGACTGGGATGTGTTTTGATGCACTCTGGGAGGGTGGTAGAAGGAGTGGTTCTAGGCGCCTAAAGAACCACTTGTTTTAATTACCCTCCCAATACATGAGATACTTCGAGTCAAGTAAAATGTAGTTCTCACTAAGATCTAGCACCACTATCTATATGGTGAATAGTTCAAAGTATTCATGGAGTATCTGGAGGATTATGACTTCACTTTGCATTACCATCTCTGCAGGCAAATGTGGGCGGTCGACGCATCAAATAAAGTCACTGAGTATCAAGCACAGAAGATCCCGCAAGAAATCTAAAACGTCAAAGTTACGACGCCTTAGACTACAAGATAAATGATTAAGCTCAGGTGTTTTTTGGGAGCGAGTGGCTACGCCTTCCCATCAGCAGAAAGGGATTGAGTCCTGTGGACAGACGCAAAGATATCGCCCATCGTGACCAGTACAAACAGTACAGGATGAAAGCTAGACTATTCACACTGATGATAGCCTTCGATATAAGGGATGGGTTGTGGTTCCCTAGTTGACATATCCGAGAGAGGAGATTTTCAGGGAGTTCCATTGCTCTTGATTAACAGTGCATCCAGGTGGACGAAGATATACCGAGATCTTTGTCGTCAATATTACTGGAGTGGGATGAAGAAACATGTGTCGAACTTTGTTCGACAATGTCTCACTACGCCGCCAAGTAAAGGCTTCAGCATCATACAATAGGTTACTCCAGCCGAAGTAAATCGAGTAGAAGTGGGAACATATCACGATGATTTTGTGACTCACTTGCCATGACATCGCGGGCTACGATGCGCGCAGGATAAAGGATCCGCTCACCAAGCTCCATTTTCCGGCTAATAACGACTCACACTAGAGGAATTCTCGTGATGTTATACATACGAGATCATTCCGATTACATGGAGGTCGGGCCTCAATCATATTAGACCGATCCTAGGTTTACGATCACTTTTGGAAGAGTTTTGAGCCATGGGAACATGGGCTGATGACGAGCACGCTTTCATCCACGCATGTACTTCCGCCATTGGAGAGGACTACCATACAAGTTTTGGAAGACATGTCATGAGCATCCAGATCCAAAGGGTGGTTAGGAAGAGCATTTGCTCTCGCGTATCTTAATTCCATAACAACAATTATCAAGCTAGCTTACGATATAACCCTATGAGGCTTCTATACGAGTGGGTCAGCGCCGACCGACTCATCGACGTAGGTGGGAGAGAGATCCACCACGGGTCCGGATTTGATTAGAGACACCTTGAGAAGGTGGATTTGATACGAAACGCTTCTCTCACTATTAGAAATGGCAGAAGAGCCACGCCGACGCACCTCGCGACCGACCCTGCAGCTCGAGGCGTGACTTCATGTCTTCAAGGTGATGCTTAAAAGATGAGTAATCGGTGTTCAAGTGAGGGAAACCATTGCTGAGGTATGAGGCCCTTTATAGGTACTCGAGAGGGTGGGTACGATTACTTATCAAGCCTACCATCGAGTTTGTCGAGTATCCATGAGCAGATTCTACGCCTCCACCGGAATACACTCCAAATCCAACTCATGTAAAGGGATCGCAAAGTAGCTTATTATTGATACAGATGGACCTTCGAGGAGGGACTGGCGTGATCATGGATAATCGAGATCAGTTTTAAGTACACAAGACTGTGAAGCTGCGGGAAGGTGGTTGCGGGTAGCACCGAGAGCGAAGATAAATACGGGAACGCTGAGACACAATGTGTGCCACTTATCCTTTCTTATTTAAGGATGAAGGTACGTTGTTTAGTCATTCGTACTTAAATCGCATACATGAGATTGTAGGGGTATGTGTGTAATTTTGGGGATGAAATTTTTTTAAAAGGGACAGAATTTAAAATTCGAGAAAAATGGCAAAACGGTGATTTGTCACTATAGTATAGGTTGAAAACATGAAATTTTCTAGATCTCAAATGGCGAAACAGACTTCACCATTGGGAACCGTCTCGCGGAAATCTAAATACCCAATCGACCGCCGGACATGGTATACCGGAATTTCACGTATTTCGGCAAGACATGTCTCTTTGATGACACTTGGAATGGTGCCACATGGCCCCTTAGCGAGGAGCCACGACATGAGAGCCATGTGGTGTGGCAATTGCCACCTAGTGCGTGTGTCCATGTGACACATGGCACACGACAAATAGATCATATGAAGGACACATGTCAAGTGAGAGGAATAAAAAAGTGAGAGGAAGTTTCCACTTTTTGAATCAAACCAAGAAGAATAAATTCGATGGAGGAGAAAAGGGGAAAAGAGAAAACAAAGGAAGAAAAAAAAGAAAGGAGAGGAAAACAAAAGACGAGAGAAAAACCAGCTTCATGGAAATTAAGGGAAAAAGTGGGAAAGAAAGAAAAGAGAAGAGAGAAAACGAGAGAGCCGGCCGTGCACTCTCCGATTTTCGATGTTCGACGGCCTAAGTCGATAAGCCAAGAATTAAAGTTGGTCTATCGACGAGCTACGAAAAGGCCAAAAAACAAAATGAGGTGTGGTTTTCTCCTACACCGTTCTTCTTAATCTAAGGGTCGTGAATGGCCATGTGGTTCCACTCCCAACCACTTATTCAAGTTTCTAGACATTGAGACTATTTTTCGTATTAGTCAGACTGGCTTCAAGGTCAATATCCAGCCGTTTTCGTTCCAGACGCTATGGAAAATGCATGCTAGATTTGTTGTGAACTGTTTTTCGACAGTTTTCGGGGCCAAGTTTGAGGACTCGTTTCATGGCTGAAATTTCCGACTGAGTTCGTATTATTTCAATGCCGAGTATATCTGATTTTATGGCCGAATGGCTAGTCGATGTGGACTGCTTTTGTGTGTTATTGTCGAAAAATTTAATAGCATACACGTGTTGTAAATATATTGATATATGGGTGTTACATATATTAGTATGAATGGATGTAAATCATATGCTTTCGATATAATTATCCATGGTACTTGACATAAAGTACGGTTTATAAATTGTTCAATGTAGTGTATTATACATGTAACATGAGATAACATGCAAAGGGTATTTGCATTGTATACGCATCTGGGGCACGATTGAGTCGATGTGTGTGCATATTTATAATCATTCATCATTCTTGGTGAATAGGTAGTGAGCTCGGTACCTTGGATTACGTCTAACAGAGTCTCACGGTTTCATGGCATGAAAAAATATATACGCAGTTTGGGTACGCAAGGATAGATACCCTCGAGGTGAAAGACCCGTAGTCATGGCTATACATGATCCCCGCCGCGAAAGCCCGTAAAATGTAGAAAGGCGTGCGGCGTCCCACGAGGAGAACCCGGAAATTCGCGGGCCCACAAATGCATAAACACGTTGTAATTTGATTAAATCAAATGGACACGTGAGTGTATATCCAACGGGTTTTGCTTTATAAAACAAAAGATTTTGTTTTTGAAAATGGTCACTGATGAACAATACTAATGAAGAGTTTTCACACTTAGCATATGCATGTAAGGGAGTCGGGTGAGGACTCAAGACATAAGTATGGTGAGTCATATCTCATTTCATGGCATGGTGATTCCATTTAATCGACATATTCTTCATTGGAATGTTGATGTGTGTTTTATCAGGTGAACATGGCATTGCATGTGCACTTAGGGTGAGGAGTAGCCCTTGTAGAGTTATCCTTACTAGCATTGCTCACCCTGCTGTGGGACCCCCTTTCGTGCATGTGTCATGGCGATCACCATCCGGGACCACATGCAAGGAAGAAGGCCACTGTGGCTTTGATTTTATTTTGTAAAACATGTTTTAGAACAAACTAGTTTTGATATAAGTTTTGTATAAGAGTAATGTGTAATTAAACCCTTAAGGATTATGGTAATATAGGCCTTGTGTATTCTTGAGTATGTGGATAAACGCCCGTTAGGCCACTTCACTCAAATAAATAAATAAATAGTCATAAAAATAGGATCTCACAATGAGACACGATAGTATGGTATCGAGATGCAATACCATAGTATTTCATGGTTTGACGAGTTGTCACAGACTTCGGGATTTGGGGAGTCACAATGGGTGAAGCTAAGGTATTTTTGGGTGTGAAGATCACAAGGATGGGTATAACGTTATCACAATAACATTATGTTGAGAAAATACTCAATAAGTTCAAGCATTTCGATGTCAAACCTGTGAGTACCTCTTATGATGCTAACACCCATTTAATGAAAAATCGAGGTGATCCTGTGGGTCAATCTGAGTATGCATAGATTATTGAGAGTCTAATGCATTTGATGAACTTTTCTAGACCTAACATAACATATGCAATGTGGTAGAGGCAAGATATACACATAATCCCAATAATGATCACTATAAGGCATTAGCTAGACTAATAAAATACTTAAGGGGTACCATGAACTATGGTATCCTATATAGTGGATTTCTTGTTGTGTTAGAAGGATACATCGATGCTAACTTGATCTCAGATTCATATGAGCTAAAATCCACAAGTGATTATAGAGCATTGAGGTGGTGCTATTGCGTGAAAATATCTAAACAAACCTTTATCGCTACTTCTACCATGGAATCAGAGTTTATAACTCTTGAATCCGCTAGTAAAGAAGATGAGTGGTTAAGGAACTTCTTGTCATGAATTCCTTTGGGAATGCAGTTGACACCTTTGGTGTCTATGCATTGTGATAGCCCAACGACAATATCAATTGCAAAGAATAAAGCATTTAATGGGGAAAATAGACACATTTGTCTAAGACCTAAGGCTGTGAAACACCTGTTGAAAGATATACCGTCACTTACTATGTAAAGTCATAGTGAATTTGGTCGATCCTCTAACTAAACCCTTGGGAGAAAAGTTGATTTTGGAAACATCGAGTGGAATGACACTTAAGCCAATTAAAGATTAGTAGTGATGGGAACCCAACATTTGTAATTGGAGATCCCATGAAGAAGGTTCATATGGGTAATAACAAGTCACTTGCTAATCTTGTTAGCACTAATAAATTGTCCCTTCCTATAGTGTGGTTATGGTGTTAGAATGCATATCTTGAGAGGTTGACTTATACTCTTAATGATTTCATTTCCCTTGTAGGTGGTACATATAAATGCAGTATGCACTTGATGAAATCACATATGGGCAGGAGGTCAGTCTCATTGTTACTTTCAACATTTCTAGAGCATTTATGAACGATCAAACACAAGATAGCCTAATTACGCACAAACCCAAGTGAACAACAAGAATCGTGATGTGGTGCTGATGATAATCTTGCTAATCCATGATCAAGAGTACTGATTCATATAAGCTTTAAGTTTCACAACATCAGAATTAAACTTATTCATCTACGTTTCGTCCATAGTTCATCACCAAATTTAAGGCAATTACACCTCCTCCATAATTCAGCAAAATGTTTTCATTCAAATATCTTTGAAAAATGGGGGATTGTTAGTTAATAGTAATATTTTTTAAAAAGAACTTGTACTACACTAAAAGCATAAAGAGCTTTATCGGGGTTTATATGATATAGCCTACCTAGGGCTTGTATAAGGTTTAAAGAGGGAGGCCCACAAGACACAATAATTGGGTCGAAACCCGACGGCCAAGCAAATCGATGGATTTGTGGGCCCCTCCCCTCGCACGTGATTGTCACATTCGGTTTTGCTCTTTTTTTGAGGCTTAATGGCCAACAACTAATTTTCGAATTTCAAACCTCAAACCAAACTGTTACATAATCATTTTCCTATAAAATTTGAAACGACTTTTTCATCGAATAGGTAAAGTCAATCAAATTTTTTAGAGATAAGGGTTTAACCCAATAAGTTAGATAATTTTTAAAAACTCATACAATTCATAAAATTAGATAATTTTTTAAATTCTTCATATTTTAAGAACTAAAAAGTTAAAAAAAAAGATTGATTATTATTTTTTAATCATTTTACATACAAATATGATATTTTAAGAATTAAAAAATCATAATCGTTTTCAAAAAAAAAATATCAAAATCATAATCATATCTAGATGTGATATTTTAAGAATTAAAATATGATATATTTTTTTCAAAATCATAATTTTATTCAAATATACTTTCTTGTCTCATTCAAAATATAAATCAAAATCAAAATTATAATGACACACTCACGCCAAATGTATATAAATATATGATTCTCCACGATTTTCATTCACCATTCATGAAGAAAGAACAGTTGAAGGAAAATACAAAGTTATATCCGCTTTCTAATCATCTCATCTTATCCTACCCGACAAAATTTCTTCTTCTTAATTCATTATTAGGTTTTTTTTTTTTATTGTTTTCTTCTTCTTCTCGATTCATTATCAGCAGAGATCTATTGTATAACTTGAAATCTATTCATTATTAGACAAAGTTATTTGTATATAATATAATTTTTTTTTGAGGTAAAAGTTTAAGATCTATTCGTATTGTAGTAATTTGATTAATTTGATTTTTAAAATTTGCTCTAATTTTTAAAATCATGTATGCATATTGTAAGTGGTGAAATAAATATGATTTTTTTTTTTATTCGAATTATAATGCTGGGATTTGCTTTAAAATCACATATGTATCGTTTTGTTTGAATCGTTTCAAATACGTATGTGCATAAAAAATATTTTTTTTTACATCGCTAATGTTAATGTTAAATCACATCAAATACGTCTTTCTTGTATTTCATAAATTGATAAATTTTGAAAATTAGGAAATTTTGAAATTTGATAAATGAGGAATTTTAATTATTTAAATAAAGAAACAAAAAAAATGAGGAATTTGTAATTCTTGGAAATTAAAAAAAAAAAACTTAGAAGTGATGAGTGGAATTAGAAAATTTTAGATGAAATAAAATATAAAAATAAATAAATAAAATTTATTTTTAAATGTCTAGATGAAAATTTATGAAAATCTGAAATAAAAGAAGTTATGAAAATATATTTATTTCAAACCTATTTTAAATAGCGTTGGTACTTTTTTTTGGATAAAATTATTTAATTATGATATTTATTTTATTAAAATATTAGTTATTGTATTTATTTAAGTTTATAAAAGTATATCAATATTTATAAAAGTTCGTAAAAGTCTATGAATATTTACAGAATTCTGTCAAAGTCTAAAAAAGTATTTTAAAATAAAAGTCTATAAAAGTCATTATTATATTTATAAACTTTATAAAAGTCTATCAATATCTACAAAATTATATCAAAGTCTATAAAAATATTTTAAATTAAAAGTTTATGAAAGTCATACATATATTTACAAACTTTACAAAAATCTATAAACTCTACAAAAGTCATCATCTTAAAAAAGTCTATAAATATCATTAAAAGTCTTAATTCAATACACCTCCCAAAATCTATAATTTAATAAATATTATACAATTTCTATAGTGAAAATTTATAAAATAATTTAGATATACCCTTTGGAAAAATGAAAAGAAAGATTTTTTATTCATATCATACAAAATTGGGAATGAAATAAAATAAAAGAAAAATATTTAAATTTGTTCTCAAGAGTAACTAATTTAAACTACAGTTAAAGGCCCTCAACTTCTGTTTTCATGAATAATTTATGGGGTATGTATTAATTTTTCTGTTTGACAAACAAAAAAGACAAGGGAAAAGTGAAACCGTAAATCGTGATTAGAGTTCCTGAAACCAGCTGCCAAACAGGCCTTGATTTGTGACCCGGTCCTCATTCGTATAGAATAGTCCAGAACCGTAAAGAACTATCTGGAAGGGTGGTTTAGAAATTTGATTTGAATGAGAGCACCAACCGTCTTTGCTTCGATTTATATATAAGGTGGTGAGGTGCTTGGCAAGAGTTTCATATCACTTTGTTAGATAGAGTCTGCAATTTTTTCCATCAGTAATGGCCAAAGACGGACCAGATTGGGATGGATTACTCAAATGGAGCATCGCTCACCTGATGGAACCATAGGCGTCTCGTGCCCTTAGGTATACCATTTTCTCTTTCTCTGTATGCATCACCATGACGTTCATTTACCAAAGCAGTGTCACTAAGCAAAATCCCTAACTGAGTTGAGGCACAACTAGTTGTTAAATCAAGCACCAGTCAATCAGCTCAGTGATAATTGGTAATACAGGACGTCGCATTTGTTTGCTTACTTGTGCTTGGTCGATAAACTAATGGAGTTTTTTTTTTTTCCATCATCCGTGGTTAGAGATTGGGATATTTTTCATCTTAGTAATACATAGGTATTTCAGTCTAGTTGTTTAAAAAAAAAACAGAAAAGAAAGGTGTTTCAGTCGAGCTGCCTTGTATCCGACATCAAGTTGCAAAATTATTCGCAAAACCTTGATTAATTTGGAGTGGCTTGGAAATTCTAGAAAGCTAATTGGATTTCGGAATTGTAAACCAAAGGACAAAAGAATCTGTTGTTCAATTTTCAGTATTGTTTTTTTCCTCGTCTTCTCAGCTATAAAATCATTGTGAAGCAATCCTGGTTATGTCTGAGTTTGATATGCTAAATCTAGGTGGTCATGAAAACGCATTTTAGTATGTACCCATAATATGCTCATATTTGATTGCATCACTAGACAAAATTATATGAATATGCAATGTATTTGGTTTATTTATCCATGTTTCTTAGTGAGGAGGACCGAAAATGGTTTATGGAAGCTATGCAATCGCAGAGTGTCGATGTTGTTGCTGAATGAAAGAAATCACTCTTTGTTATGCAAACCCAGAACAAGTCTTGGAGGCTCAAGGGGTTACTTCTGCAGATATTGAAGGTGATCTGTCATGTTCATTGGTTGTTTAACTCATTTTGAAGGTTTCTAACGCTTTGTTAGCTTATTATTTTGTTGTGACACTTATCCAAAAAAAAAAGTTATTTTGTTGTGATTGAAATCCTGGCAGGTATGTTAGAGGAGTTACAAGAGCATGTGGAGTCTATTGACATGGCCAATGGTAAGTTTGTTAATGTATATTCTGTTATTGTCTATATTCATTTTATGAAATTTCATGGTGTGCGTTGTTTATACCTGCCACATATTCCATTACTTATCATTTGAGTTATTCTACACTTTGTACAGACCAACTCTAGGTTTGGATCTCCATTGTTTATATGGTCTTGCTGATATTGTCATAATTATTATCTCTGCATCTTTTACTTTTGAAAATGTCCTCTCTTATTTTCCAAGAGTTGTTTGGTAAAATTTAATGCTTATAAGCACTTATAAAAATAATAATAATGCTTGTAGGTAATGGTTGTAGTTGATTTTAAGTTAAATCACAATTAAGTTGTTAATTTATTTATTACTAATTCTTGCTTAAGTATTTAGGTTGTTTGATACAACTTTGTTAGTTTTTTCCGCTTTGGTCGGAGACCAAGTTGTCTATAGAGATTGGTTCATGGAACATAGTTAAGTTTGTTGATCGGTTGGGGTGTAAGTGATTGAAGGGATGCTTTGTATTGAATTTTTTTTTTTTTTTTTTAATTTTTGCTAGTTGAGGGTGAGTTTTTCTGCTTGTACTCACTATTGGTCACTTTAGTGCTCTTTCATACTCTGCTCTTTTACTATCAAAAATAAATAAATGAAAATTAATTAAAAACCTTTTATGAATAATGAAATTGACATATCCTCATAGATAACCATTAAGATAAAGGAAGTCGAGTAACAATGGTGGTTGCAGAGTAGCAAAGAATATCATGAAATTAACTATGGCAAATGAGAGCAAAAAGGTAAAATTGAAGATGTTTACTTGAGAATAAATTAATTGTTCACATATGATTGGAATGAATTATGCGCTTTTCAAAGCACTCATATTCCTAAGTGCAGATTTGATGATGCCCTGTTGATCAGTTGGTGCTGTGCAAAGGGAGGAGTTATTGGTTTTTGTATCTTTGATTCTCAATTTTGTTTTTGCCTTTTGGTGCACGACCCTTTTATGCTTTTGTCCCATTGTTGATAGGTGAAGTTACTTTATATGTTTTTTGCTTGCTTGTTTAAAACAAAACAAAATAAAATAAGATAAACACTGGAGTTTCCTACTTCATGTCAATTAACTTCCTATTATGTTATAAACTGCCTATCTATTCTTTATCACCTCTTGTTTATTCTTAACTTATGTTTGATTCTCAGAAAGTACCAATAGAAGAAAAAAAAATGTAAGGAAAATCATTTTTTCAAATTTTGTTATACCATGGAAAATACAAAAGAAAAATCAAATGTAGTTAAAATTTTATGCATTTTCAAATCACTTAATTTTTTTTATTTTAATTTTTGAACAGATTCATATCACTTAATCTTTATATTGAAGAGCCAAAACAAGTGACTTGATTTCAAAATAACATATTAAATAAATAAGTTACTTCACATAGTTTCTTTTTCCTTCTACATTTCCTTCGTATTTTCTTCTCCTTACATTTTCTTTCAAATTTTCTGGAAACTAATAATAGCCTTAGCTTGACATTGAACTGTTTAGGATTTTGCCAAAGGGCTTCTTAGTATCAATCCTAAGATTTCTTTATGGTTGTCGTTAGTAGAAAGATGGTATTGATGATCATATATATGACTGTATCAATTGAAGAGATGTTCACGTTGTGGACATCATTTCAAGCCTAATCTGTAGCACATGTTGCTAAAATGTTACCAACAAAACCTCCCTCCCTATAGCTTTAGGATTGTGAGGAAGTAATCTTTTGTTGAGGTGAGCCACTGAGACCTGGCTCAGTGGTTAAGGGTTAGGGTGGGCATAGGAAATGGACTAGGTTCAAGTCCCAGTGGGGACAAAGAATGAACAAAGGAACAAAAAAATATTTAACCTATCAAAAAAAAAGAAAAAAAAAAGTCTGGAACTTCAGGTATTCCAGAGTAGGTAACTGGAACTTAAAATATTTTACATTCTGTATTATTGACTTGTGCAAAATTGTGCATTTGAATGGACACATATTTATTAATTTTTCAATTCTCATTGACATCATTGTTTCTATCTTATAGTTTATTTAATTATTTTACTTTATTTGTTATGTCATCTCTAGGTCTTCTACTTGATTTGGTTGTTTTTATATGTTACATGTTCCATATATTTTACCCGCCCTCCACTTCCATTTTTGTTGCCTGTCTGTCTTCAACTTCCTAGTGTGGTTGCATTTAAATATGAAAAATAATATTAATAATAATGCATTGCTAAAAAAAGATGTTTGAAATCAAGATAGGTTGCATATGAAGTACATATTGCTGATTATGATGACCCTATCCGCTGTTAACTCTGTTTGTAAAATCTGTGTCTGCTATTCTGCATTGTGACAGATCTACACTCTATTGGTGGTTTAGTTCCTCTCCTGGGTTATTTGAAGAACTCTCATGCTGGCATTCGAGCAAAGGTTGCAGAGGTTGTAACGACCATTGTCCAGAACAACCCAAGGAGTCAACAGCTTGTACTGGAAGCAAATGGCTTTGAGGCACTTCTCTCTAATTTCACTTCAGATCCTGATATAACTGTTCGAACTAAAGCTCTTGGTGCGATATCTTGTGAGTAAATATTTTCTCCTTTTCTTCGATGAGTTGCCATTGTCATCATTTTTCAGAGACACTTCTGCACTTCTGGACTTCTGGAATCCATTGCAGGGACTAACATTTCTTTATCTTTTTTTCTTTTTCAGCTTTAATTCGTCACAACAAGCCAGGAATTGCTGCTTTTCGACTTGCGAATGGTTATGCAGCTTTGAGAGATGCTTTGGGTTCTGAGAATGTGAGATTCCAAAGGTAACCATTTGCATGTTTTCAGTATTCACAATTTCTAATTGTCTTTGTTGAATTTTTGACATTTATGAATTAGATCGCACTTTGATGGAAGGGGATGTATTTAGTTTCATGGAGGTCAGAATATTAGCCTAATAGTGGATCATCTACTAAAGTACTTTTAAAAAAAACAGTTAAATGACTTCAAACCATAAACTTCTCTTTTCTTTCTTTTTTTATCATCTATTTTACCGATGACTAGCTGCAAATCTAGATTTTAGCTTCCACCCTGATCTAATATATGGGATCAACCATTTTTGCAGGAAAGCCTTGAATTTGGTCCATTATCTACTGCATGAGAATAGTTCAGACTGCAATGTTGTGAGCGAGCTAGGATTCCCACGCATTATGATGCATCTTGCCTCCAGTGATGATGCAGGGTTACGAGAAGGTGCCCTTCGTGGCCTTCTTGAGTTTGCTCAAGACAAGACAGGTGGAGCTAGTGACGGTTTAGGTGGAGAAGATGAGAAGTTGAAGCAAGTCCTTCAAGAAAGGATTAAAGATATCAGCTTAATGTCGCCTGATGATCTTGGAGCAGTTAGGGAAGAGAGGCACCTGTGGACTTCTCTGAACGCCTGCTACAATGAGCCCTCTTCTCTTCGGGAAGAGGGGCTCCTTGTTCTTCCTGGGGATGATGTCCCCCCACCCGATGTTGCCAGCAAGCATTTTGAACCTCCTCTTAGAGCTTGGGCTGCAAACCAAGAAGATAATAGAGCTCCCGATACTGAAAATAAGGACGCGACGCCTCTCCTGTTGGGATTTAGCCCCCCGACAGCCTGAAACACCTAATGCCCAAAGCAGCTCAAGTGGAAGCGAGGTTGCTGATGGGCGGGGTGGAGAGCACTCCCGAGGTAAAATTGCCCCAAGACAGTTCTAAAGGTTTGCAAGGAATTTCTCGTGATTGATATATCTCAGATTTGGAACATGCAGTTTTAGTTTTATTGTATTTTCCATCCCATTTTGGTAAAATTAGATGGTGTTCTCTTGGATTTTGCTATAGCTAGGTTGTCCTATGGAAGAGGGAATGGAAAAAAAAGAGCCCAAGAAGTAGAAACCATTACAAACTGGAACCATCAAACTAACTACTTTTTCCTTTTTTTAAAAAATTTAATTTAGAAAGTTGAATCGATAAAAGTTTTGGTGATCATTAGTTATGAAGAATATTCATTACCATCAAACAAAACATTTTTACATGATCGGATACTTAAAAGATTTTGATTGAAAAAATGATTAGATATAGAATTTAAATAATTATAATTCTGAGTCAAAGTAAAATAATTTGCTACAGTGTTACTAATATAATAAGCACGTATAGAGAAGGCGACAATGTAAAGGGTTAGTTAAATCTTCATTTTATATTTTATATAGCCGACCTTTGGGCATTGTTTCAAGGGCTGCTATAACGCTAGTTATTTAATATCACCATTTGACTAGTTATTTCTGGTTAAGGTAAAGACATTAGTTATTCTAATTTTTGCACTAATAACACTACGGAGGATTCATTGCAAAAGATTGTCCTCATTGTTCTTGGAAGGCAAATACCGTTTGTTTCAGGTATTATTATAAATATGATCGTTGAAAAATTCAAAATTTAAAATTTTGAATTATGACCGTTATTAATAAAAATCAAAATTTTAAAATTTTGATGATGTGACGTAATACGTCTAACATGTAATGTAATCAATATAGTAATAACATGACATATTATATAATATTTTAGATTTTATTAATTAATAGTTAATTAAAGTTAATTGAAATTATTGAAGCCAAAATAGGTAACGTGATTGATGAATTAAAAAATTACAATTAAAATGTATAATATAATAAAAACATATGTGGTTAGAAAAATAGACAATATAATAAAAATATATATTTTTACTAACTAATTTGCATAACTCCCTGGAGTTGCTCTAATCTTACAAGATGGAGAACTCCTCCTGGGGGCATGGATACTTTTCTTCAGAGTGATGTGCTCGACACTGTTAATCCGATAAGTGTGAACTGTAACTAATTTCTTCTTTGGGGTTCCCCTCCTGATAAAAAAAAAAATAGCCATAAAACTAATTGGGTGAAATTGAAAGCACAAATCTAACATGGTGAATTGGTAAGTTAATTGACATTTGAACGTGGTAGATTTTGACAGGTGGACTTCTAATTAGCAAGTCATGCAGTTAAAAGGCAATAAGAATAAGTAGTTGTGTGTGGTTAAATTGTGAATTCTTAAAAGTAATTATTCTTATCATAGCAAAAAAAAAAAAAAAAGAAAAAAAAGAAGTAATTATTCTTATCAAAGCATTCAGCATTTGATTCATAACAGGCATGTTGAGAATCTCCGGGGACACCTTCTGGTTTTATTTATTTATTTATTTTTTTCTTCATAATCAACTTTCACTGTAAAAGTGATGAAAATATTGGGCAAACTTTCTTAATTACTATTCTTTATGATTTCTATGTGATCCTTCCTCCAATTTCCTTGCTGGGATGTGCCTAAAATAACTCTATTATCTGACTTTCTTGTATAACTTAGGCTGCAGGAATCTGCAAAATGGGCTAGTGATTCAACTTCACATCATGGACCAACAAAGGCTATTGAAATCCTTGTCTGTTCTCTCTCGTTTGTCACAGCTCTATATATGGTCAACGCCAAGGGTGGAGAGACATGGTCCAAGAGGCTAGCCGCCTAATCCACTTTGAATTTTTTTACATTACTGCCAAAGCTGACTATTGCCTCCCACTGAAAATCCTAAAAAAAAATTGCAATTAAAGATTTTGAACCCGATACACATTCCTATTGCAGACGCCCCACTCAGCTTAAATTCTCACTCCGCTACCTGACTCAACGCCCTTTATACTGGCCATTCATGTGAGGGGTATTGATTTCAAGCACGCCATTTAACAGGCACAAAATTGACTATGAGCCGATGAACCCTCATAACCAATAGACCAACTACTTGCATGGGCTTTCCATGGCTAATCAAAAGCTTTAATGACACGATCCCACATCTGCTCCATATAGCGTGAGCTGGTGATTTGTGCTCGGTATGCTTCTCCCACCATTAATCGATTCAGCCGCCTGACGCTGGCGCCTATCATCGGCGGTTGCTGAGAGTCGTACGTAATGAGAGGCCACTTTGGTGAAAAGTGGCTACTGGGAAAAGGGGCTACCCTGGCCCAAAGGTGGGTCCCGGGAGACAGCACCATGAGCTAGTCACCCAGAGACACACCGTCCGCGAACGTCCGATTTTCTCGCGCATGGACAATAAGATTCCAAGACGGCTCCACAAAAAGAGCGTAGAGCGATACTTAAGTCGAGATGCTCCATTTATCACGGCCTTAGGTTAGGTTTCCCGACGGCTTGAGGTCTACCAAACGATTAAGTTTGTTTCTTTGGTTTTTTTCCCGATTGAAAAAAAGAAAAAGAAAATAAAAAAAGAAAAGAGAAGGGGGGCACACTTTCTTTCCCGCTCCACAATAGTCATTTAAGTTACACAACAATCCGCTCCTATTGAAAGACATGGTTCAAAGTCGAGGAATTGGTCACCGACTCGGATTGCCCGAGAAGTATCTGTCGCGGTGTATCGGTCAAGTATCGGTCGATACGCAAAATAAGATGATTAACATGTTTAAAAATCATTAAAACATTATATAAATTATTAGAAAAATAGATATAATTAAGCTAAAAATTTAATAAAACAATTTTTTTTTTATATTTAACATTATTTAAATAGTTAATGAAGCATTCAGTGAAATATATTTATGTTAATTTTAACAAAATAAATTATTTTATATCAAACATAACATATTTTTTAATACAATGTCATTAAATATATCAATCAATACCAAGTTGAATGACGAGGGGGCTCAAAATCATCATCATCATTAGTCCTACGACGAGCATACAAATCAGGACGATAATTTGCATAATGAGAATGCGGTCGGGTGCACTGTTCATTACTTGAATGTGTCAAGTTGAGATGATTGACTTGATGATCCATAATTAGGAAAATATGACCTTGAGGTCAGTTTTTGCCTCAACACCATACTCGAGTGAGTATTCAAAACCTCGGGAGCAATGCTACCGCTATCGAAGATCGGGTCATACTCCATGTGAATCACTAGCTCGTGTTCCATTAGTTGAATATTGATCAAAATCATACCTACTAAAATCATTGGAAGAATTATCACTACTTCCAAAGTTATGATAAGATCCATTTTCCACTCCCCTGAAATGAGGTATTGATCCTAGAGTTAATGATTGAATGTACTCATCAATCTGGGCTTATAAATGATTCAGAATCATGCCCATCGGAATAGTCATCACTAGAATGTAGTCGCCTTTTCAAAGCTGCTCCCATATGCTTGGCCTATATCCATGATCAAGAATTTGTGTGGTATAATACTTTATTTCAGGCTCAATGATACGCCGTGATCAACTTCCATTTAACATAACCACTATTAACAACACCGCTTGCTCCAATGCCACCACCTGCTCCATTGTCCCTACTAGTGTCTTCATTATCTTCATTGCCACCACTAATGTTGCTGCCCCCTCTATTGACTCTATCGTCACCATCATCACTACTAGAATTTGAAAAAATTATTCGAGGAGCCTTACCTTTACGAGAAGAATCAATGTCTCTTCTTTGGGTGTATCATCACAGACGGCTACTTACTCCCGTATCTCTGTGCTACCTATCATCATCACTAGTTGCTTCTCTACCTTCTTTAGAGGGAAGATCTTGATCCAACCAATCCAAATTATCAGATGATAAAATAGGTTCTTCTCTTCTCGTATCTCACTATCTAATATATCATCATTAAAAATACATTCAAAGCCAATTGGATTGTACAAATCTTCATGCTTGGTAGTGACTACTTGTACAATGTTTTCCTCCCCAACCTCCTCAACAATCTTATCCATAAGGGAAAAGATGTAACTCGTCTTGTGGCGCCGGTAGTGTCAATCAAGAAAGGCATATCATGCTTCTATCAAATAAAACCATGAAATTGATGATAGCTTAGTTCTAGAACTCCAACCATCACACACATGATGATGCATCCATATATAGCTATCTGGCCTTCACTCGTGTTTATATATACCTCAAGTTCTTGCATCTCCTCCTCCGATATGCCAATTTGGCATCCTCGTAGGACCCGATACTGACGCTACAGACAATCATAGATTGATAGTACGGCCCACTATCAACTCGCAGCCAGTGCATTCCATTGGAAGAGAAAACTTAGAGATGACTTTACTCACTTTCTTTGCACCTTCAGCGGAAAACAAACTTTTTATTGATTTTTGTTTTGAATAAACACGCGAGATCACTTGGGATATGTTAGCTCCTTATCTCGAAGCTTCGTGATCAAGCCACGCCGGCACTCCGCACCACAAGGTTGTAAGGAAGTACCACCTCTCATGCTCGGTGGTTCACCTCTAAAAGAAACGATGACTTTCCTCATTGTATGTTTCATTTGACTTTTCAAAAATCGCCTCATCTCGACTTCCTCAATTTCATCATAATCAACCTCATCAATTTTATAAAAATTATCTTCATTTAAAGAACTTATAAATCGTTCCTTATTTTTTTTCATTTGAATTTTTTCGTTCGAAGCATTAGACATATACAATTTAATGCTTTATGACACTTCCGTAGGTACACTTCGACATCCTTATACTTGTCCGAGATATGTGCAATGTGTTACTTTAATCTTGTTATACCTTCATAAATAACTTTTCCACAGTACTTACATTCCAAAAGTTATTCTATTACCATCAAATGGTTCTGGTGACGCCTCAACTAATATCATGTTTTGAAGCCATTTCAAAATGTTCACCTAACCATGTATAAAAGTAAAACAAAAAATATCATACAATTAAATTATTTTCTAATATAATTGTTCTTCAACAAAAATTAAATTTCTACCCAATGACAAATAAATTTACATAATTTCTATTTTCAATTAAGTAAATTAAAAGTGTTATTTTAGTTAATTTAAGAAGAATTATAATATGTATCTATATTGTTTTTTAAAAAGATAGATATTTTTTACTTGCTAAATCAAAATTAATGAAATATGGGAGAAAAAGATCAATAAATATTTACAATTATTTATCAACCATTTATAATATATTACCATATTCATTTAATATTAATACAATTAGATTAATTAATCAATCAATAATAATATATGTTACCATATTAATTTTTCCATTATTCTTATTTATGTTTGTTTTTCATAAATTATTAATTTTGAATTGATCTTATTTACGTTAAAATAAATAAAATAATATTTATATTTGTATTGTGTATATTGTTCACAAAAATATAATTTATGGTTTTGTTAATTTATTATTCTTATTTTATTAAAAATATTATAATTTGATATTAATTAGAAGTGAATTTAAAAAGTAAAGGATAGTGAAGATTCAATTTCTATTTTATATTCAAATTTCTAAAATATTCTTTATTTGGATAAATTTCTAAATAACTATTTTTTACTATAGGTTTTGTGAAGATTTTATTTTATTTTAATTTTCTAGAGTAGAAAATCTTTATCTTTTAAAAAATAGAATTTTTTTATAAAATTCTAAATTATTTGGAAAATTATAGGTAAACAAAATTCACTATACTTCACTATATTTTACGATACTATGCATATTCTGAGTTCAGTCTCATAATTTTTGGTCGATTTTTATATTTGGGATGATTCAATTTTTATATTAGGCATATACTTCTTTTCATATTTAATACATATTTTGTTTGTAAGTAAGAAGATGATTCCCAAAGTCATAGTTTATAAAAGTTTATAGGGTATTAGGTTTAAAGGGTATTAGTTTATCAAGTGCCTAATCTTTGGGGTTGCAAGGTGGAAGTGAGACTGTACAACCCGCAATCCAAGAAACTTGATCCAAAAACCATTAGTGGGTACTAATAGGCTTTTTGCGTGATGTGCAATTAAAATAAGTGAAAAAATGTGTAATTAATGCCTATTCGCACAAGTATATGCTTTTCAAGTAATATAGTGTACACAAGGTACTAGAGATCGATCCACAAGGAAACATGGAATGCTAAGTACCAAAATTGAGTTACTTCTCTAATATCCAAACGGTCAATTGTGATGGTTGGAACAGAATCTAAATTAAAATACTGAATCTTAAGCTATCAATTTGATCACGCAAGTTAAGGGTTCCAAGAGATTTCTAGGGTTTTGGTGCAATTAGACAATCCACTTATATTTAAACTAGAATCCTATTCTATTATTTCATGCAAAAGTTCTCTAAGGCGATTCTTGACTAATTTAAAAACAAGCCTCTCTCAAGGTCAAATAACCTACCAACTAATACTAGGTTTCTTGCTTCTCAAATCAACCCCAAGCACTAGAGGTGCTTTAAGTCCCAAGAACCTCACACGCCTCCTAATTATCGATGATTTCTATACCACCAAGCTAATTAGGTTGATTCACTTGTGTCTAATTCTCTACTCCCTTCTCATATCTCACAAAGAATCACTCACCACATCAAAGTTGATCAGAAATCAATATGTAAATATAATCAAGTATGAATCAATAGAGGATCAATCACATGAAACAATAGAAGAAGATATGCTAGCAATTAGATATAAGTTTCATGTCTAAAATACAACCAAAACCCTACTTTATAAATTTAGAACATAATGAAAAATATGAAAGATCGTGAAACTTAGATAAGACATGAAAATCAGAAGAAGAAATAGCCTTACTGCCGAATCGATGAATCCTTCTCGTCTTCTGGCCTGATCACAAAATCTTCCAAGAGTCGATGTTAGTCTTCACCCGTTCCTCCATCTTCTCTAGGTGTGAACCCATCATAATGCCAACCCCCATCTAGTCTTGAAAATCTTTATAGTCTTGGGAGCATGGGCCATTAATGGGTCAAAACTTGGAATGTTTCCATCTTTTGTCCGCAACGGTTCGCCATGGTGAAGGAGTGGTTCACCGTAGCGAACCCATAAGGCTTGCTTTTCTTCAACTCATCCTTCGCTGAGGTGAACGTAATACCACAATGACCTTGTAAGGTTGCTTTCATCAACTCATCTGTCGCGGTGAACGTGGGCTTGGCCATGGCGTATGTGTTCAATGTAAATATGAACCCAGAATAACTCAACAACTCCCTTTTTGCTTGATTTTTGCCATTTCTTCGCCACTTTTCTTGGTTTTCACTCAAAATCTGCAAAACATAATTAAATGAGGGATTAGAGCATTCTTTAGCAATATTAGTATGAATCTAGCATCAAAGTTGTATAAAACATGTGAAAAGTACCCTAAAAATGCTAACAAGATTCACACTTTTCAGGTACTTTATCGGGTTATCAGGTGGGATCAAGAGGTTCTAGAGGGTTTTATTGCCCACAGACACCACCAAAGTGATTGAGTCAGATCAAGCTATCTACTTTGAGAATGATACTAGTACAAGCCATACAGAGAAATCAGGTTCAAGGAACACCCGCTTTTAATTTATGCCTATCGCTCGCCTCCGAGCATTCAAATTCTTTGTCGACCAACATCCACAGCGCCACTACCAAGGTTAAAAATATCGGTTTCGACGGATATATCGGTATTTGGATTTTACGGATATATCGGTGGATATTTTTACATGAATATCGATATATCAGAAATTAACAAAAGTACTTTGAAATTCATGAAAATACTTTGTAAAAGTGTAAAAATGACATTAATAATCAACATACAAATTGATATTACATTGCAATGGTCTTTCAAAACCAAAATGAAGATCGGCGTAGCTCCATTGCAACATTCGACCTAAGGATCCTATTCGTGAAGACAATACTATACCAAGACATATAGTGTCCGGCTAATAATTTAATATAGATCGAACACGCTACGATAAATGTATCGATCAGACTCTACAACCTCTCCAATACGGGTATAAATTCAGGTTCACCCACATGCTTGTTTGAAATCCTTGATGCATTTGATATGGAATTTGGAATGACATTTGTGGATCATGAGGATAGTTAATCATTCCATATTCACCAATGGAACCTGAAAGATGTGAAGAAGGCTGACCATAACTCATTGTGTAAGGAGGAAAAACGTTGACATCATTGGATGAATCATTGTATTGAGTACCAATGCTCATGGACTCAAAACTAGCCGAAAACGAATCCTCATTGTGTTGTGCCATCTTTCTTTGTCAACCTCTATATGGCTTTCCAATGGCTCCAATACCTGCTAGACTCGTGGTCTTCATCTTGTGTAGCATGTGTGAAATCATCTTCACAAGTGAATGGACTCAATGGATATTCACTTTGTCAGTTGATCCGCATTACGCCCAAAGATCATTTCCAAAGATCACACATCACCGGTCCCCCTCTCCTCTTGAGCCATCATAGCCTGTAGTAGAAGTACCAGCAAAACTAGGTCTACTACTATGTTCAACACTTGAATCAAAAGAGGGTCGAGAAGTGACAACGGGCTGAAATGAGCCTCTAATGTCTTGACTGAAACTTTCACTATGAACTTTCCCGTATAAAACGCGGCTCAACATCAACATCTGCTTTCTTAAGAACATATGCAAAGTAATTGTGGGATCAGATTTCATTTTCATCATCTAAATGGAAAGGTCTAACCTATTGGAATAATTTATTATCATTTTCTTCACGAAACTCGACTGAAATATCAAGTAAATCGGTTGCAATCCTTTTAGCAACTTAACTCCGCCTCTCGCTGATATCTCGTATCTTTAGTTTCATGTTGTAATAACAAAAAACTAATTGTTGGAACCGAGGGTAAGCTAGCCGATTTCTTTGTTTTGCATGGATCAGAGAAAATGTGCTACAATTTCTCTCACATGCTGAAGATGATGTCGTTTGGGAAAGAACCTCAAGGGTCAAATTCCTCAATGTGGGAGTGTGGTTTCCATACATAAACCACCATTCAACAATAAAATTACTAACATTCAAAATCTAATAATAACATGGTAATGGACTTTAATTTAAACTTTTTAATGAGAAACAACACTCACTAGGAACCATTAAATCTCTTAATGCTATTATTGCTCGATCATCGAACTCAAGATCTCAAACATTATGTCGTGGAATTCAAAATGAACTTGTCAAATCAATATATGTATAAGTGTAACCAAATAAATTGAATCAATTAATTAGAAATATAGCCTATTGATGTACCTCATTTCCAATATTACCAAGGGCTACAATAGTAGAAGATAATTTTCCAAATACTTTATGAATAGCTTGGAGTAGCTCAGGGTCACTACTAACTCCAAGTCTATATTGAAATCTTGGATTAAGATAATATGCTACAAAAGTGATTTAGAATTAGTATGTGATAAAAGGAAATTGATATGCATTAAAAGTGATTATGATATTGAATAGTTACCTGCTGCAAGAAGAAGAGATGTTTAAGGGTTTTATCCCAACGATCTACGATGATTTTTTTGACCCAATCTTTAGCTTTGAGTGCATGTAAATTTTGCTTCATTACTCGAATCAACTCATACACAAATGGCATTGTTGGGATGATTTCGGAATCAACAATGAGAAGAACTGTATATAATGCCTCATAGATTGACACTAGGTTAGAGACCTTCTCCTAATATGCATGATTAAACATGAGTCCTTCAACCTCACATCCAACGGTATCCAACTAAGCTTGTGAGAAGCTCATTCATCACTAATAAAGATCTTCTTCAAATCAGCCCTCTTTTTTTAGAAGACTTATTAGGGCGATGTAATTTGTCGCAAATCTTGTTGCCCCTGGATGTACAATATTTCCACCACAAACCTTTCTCATTGTTGCAACCAACCAACCAACCAACCATGATTATAGATGAAGTTGGTGATCTTTCGTGCATTGGTAATCAAGTCGAAAACATTTTCTCTTTTACCAATATCTTCAAACATAAGGTTGATGCAATGTGCTGCACATGGAGTCCAATATAAATTGTACATCTTCATTAACAATTTCCTAGTCTTCACAAATGCTTATCCATTGTCTGTAACAATTTGCACAACATTTGCTTCACCAACTTCCTTTATCATGTCCTTCAACAAACCATAAATGTATTTGTTGTCTTTGATATTATTTGATGCATCAACAAACTTAGGAAAAATTGTACTTCCTTTACAATATACCATGAAATTAATGATGCTTAATTTCGTGGGACCGGTCCATCCATCACACATAATTGTGCACCCATAGGTCTTCCATTTCTCAATTTGGAGATTCACATAATCTTCCATGTCTTTATACTCCATATCCAAATATTTGTTTTTTATTTCATATGGAGATGGTGGCTCTATTCCCATGCATACAAGTTAAAGTAAATAATTATATGGTTTGCAACTATAATGTAATATAATAATGTTATTAGAAATTGAAAACTGATTTTCACATACCAGCTTGTTGTGTACCAACAATCATGTTTTTGAAGTTGTGAGAGTCTGCTTTGTGAGGCGCAACACTCTCATATATGAATAATTTATTGATTAATCAACCCATCGTTTCTTTGATTGCACCTCTGTTAAAAATATTTTTAATACTCTTTGTCTTGTCGTTAAGATTTGTATAATGATGGAGCAAAGAGGTGGTGATGGATCCATTGTCTCATACTTTGAGATCTTTGCACGCGCCTTACTGATCGGGGCTGATGTGATTGGTGAAGGTTCACTCTATTGTAATTATATATTAGAAATGTTTGTAAATCCATTTATAATATAATAATGAATTCTAAGTTAAAAGATTTACCAATTTTTTCTTTTACCTCTCACAAACCCTTCTTCTCGTCGACCTATCTCACTAGCTTCTGATGCACCCATGCCGCTTGGATAGTCACCCCCGCTCGCCGCAGGTTCATGTCAGCCGGATACATATAGACATCATCCTCGTCCTCCTCATCCTCCTCGTCCTCCTCATCCTCCTCGTCCTCATCATCCTCATCATCATCACCATCATCAAAGAGATGTATATGGCTACCACCCATTGTGCCTCACAGTTCAGCTCGAATTTCTTCAATATTTGCAGCTTTTTCTCTTTGGCTTTATTCCTTTCAACCAAAAGTTGTCTCATTTATTTTATCACTTTGGGAGGCACATTAGGAAACTTCTTGCTATTTGAGTGGGGATCTGTATGTGATAAGTGAAATTTAAACCAAGTAATTCCTTCACTTTTAATCACCATACCACAAAATTTGCATATGGTGCCATTTATGTTCCCTTAAATAGGTGTACAATATTTCCAAACAGGATCACGACCTTCAGTAGTGCTTCCACTTCCACTATCTATCATATAAACTTCAATAATTGTAATCAATTCATATTCATAATCTCAATCTAAATATAGAGTTGCATTAATTATCATAAGTTAAAGAAAATGTGTTTTTACATTAATTAACAATTTATTATATTTCATATGCATAATCGTAATCTAAGTCTAAAGTTATATTAAATATCTAAATATACATAATATATGTTCATATTTCATACATTAATTAACAAATTTTATATTTCATTCATAATCTCAATCTAAATATAAAGTTGCATTCATTATCATAAGTTAAAGAAAATGTGTTTTTACATTAATTAACAATTCTATTATATTTCATATTCATAATCATAATCTAAGTCTAAATTATATTAAATATCTAAATATACATAATATATATGTTCATATTTCATAATTAACAAGGGTTTTATATTTCATATTCATAATCCCAATCTAAATATAAAGTTGCATTAATTATCATAAGTTAAAGAAAATGTGTTTTTACATTAATTAACAATTTATTATATTTCATATTCATAATCATAATCTATGTCTAAAGTTATATTAAATATCTAAATATAAATAATGTATGTTCATATTTGATACATTAATTAACAACCTTTTAAATTTCATATTCATAATCTCAATCTAAATATAAAAATATAAAGTTACATTAATTATTATAAGTTAAAGAAAATGTGTTTTTACATTAATTAACAACAAATATACATAATATATGTTCATATTTCATATTCATAATCTTAATCTGGGAGTAAACGTAAATTAAATCTTAGTCTAAATATAAACTTAAATTAATTACTAAATTGCATAAATGTAAAATAAATAAAATTAATTAACATAGAAACATACCTTAAATCACAACGGTGTATTGAATGGAAGACATGAACACCAAGAATTGACCAAAATATTATTCTTCAAGACTTGCACAAATCAAGAATTGTTTGAGAGATAATGGATGAGTTTCATATGAAAAACTAGTGATTTTAGGGCCATTTATAGATTTTTTGTAGTCAAACTAGCCGTTTTTTGGTAAAAAAAAAACCCTTTAAAAATGAATTTTGGCCGTTGGATTTGATTTTGGATGAAATATGACCGTTGGATCTTGATCTAGTCGTTAGAAATCAATTTTGGTTGTTAGATCAAGTCAAATATTCAAAATCCACCATCAAATAATAAATATGACCGTTGGAACCAAAGGGATTAAATTCTGGTCGTTGGATCAACACGGATTGAATTATGGCCATTGGATCAACACGGATTGAATTTTGGTCGTCAGATCCGCAGGTAGCCGTTGGAGGTTTTGAAAAAACTAGACGAAATCTCATCCTTCCACGTGTCCTATAATATCAGCCCTTGGATCTTCGCTGATATATCGGTAAAATGCAAAAAAAATCCAACGACACGCGTGTTTGTTCCATGAGCTAGTTCCCTTTGATATTATTGCGATATATCGCTTATGTACCGATATATCAGCGATTTTGGCCAATTTTTCCCAATTTTTCCTTCATCTGACTATTGTATGCCGATATCGTGTTAGGATAGCCCGATACCCAAAATGTCAACGATATATCAACAATATATCGCGACATTTCCAAGACTGGCCACTACCAATAATGAACCAATTGAGGATGTAGATCCAATAGCCCCAGATGTAGATCCAGTAGCCTTAGATATAGCCATGGGTATACCCTTGAGGAGGTTAGAGAAGGCACGAAATCTCAATTTCATGACTACATTGTCACTTATTGTGAGCATGAGTATGATGCTGGTGATGTATGATATCCGACTACTTACAAAGAAGACAGTTAGTCATCAATCCAACTCGGATCGATGCAATGAAAGATGATGACTCATGTCACACAAAGTGGCGATTTGGTAGATTTGCCAGATGGCTGTAGATTTATTGGTGCAATGCGCTCAAGACCAAGCACAAATGCCAAGGGACATGTAGAGAGATATAAAGAAATATTATGGCGAAGGGTTATAGTCAACGGAAGGTATTATCTACAAAACCTTTTCTCCTTTGTCCACCAAAGACTCTTAGGATTATAATGGCTAAAATGGCTCATTTCGATTTAGAGTTGTAATCGATGGATGAGGACAACTTTCTGAATTGAGACTGTTTGAGGATGTTTACATGTCTTAACTTATTGGCTTTGAGTTGGTAAGGAACATATGGTTTGTAAACTCCAGAAATCCATTTATGGTTTAAAGCAGGCTTCTAGGCAATGGTATCTCAAGTTTGATGAAGTTGTCACCACCAATGATTTTAAGGAGAACATCGTTGATCAATTCATATATATGAAGGTCAGTGGGAGCAAATACATATTCTTGCTTTTATATGTTGATGATATTTTGCTCGCGGCCAATGATACTAACTTGTTGGTTGAGAAAAAGCAATAATTGTTTAGCCATTTTGATATGAAGGATCTTAGGGAAGCATCTATGTCTTCTGGGGCATACAGATACTCTCAAGCGATGTGACCTAAGGGGCATTATGAGATTGTCTTAAAAGACGTATATTGAACGCATTATGAAAAGGTTCAATATGCAATCATGTTCTTCTAGTAAGGCACCAATTGTAAATGTGACAGATTTTCCAAAGGCTAATGGCCTCATAAAGATATTGAGAGATAAGATGAAATCAATCCCTTATTCTTCAGTTGTGGGCAGCCTAATGTATGCTCAAGTATGCACATGTCCTGATGTTGCTTTTGCTGTTGGCGTGTTGGGTACGTACTTGAGTGATCCTGGTCAAAGACACTAGGAAGTGGCTAAGAAAGTTTTAAAGTATCTTCAGGGTACTAAGGATCTCATGTTGATATTGGATGTACCACACTCTGAAGTGGTTGGTTTTAGGTGATTTTGATTATGCAAGCCGCATGATGATAAAAGACTTCTAGTTATATCTTATGATGGTCGGGCGAGTCGCTTCGTGGTGCGGTTAACTAGACACTTATAGCTTCCTCTACTATGGAGGCAGAGTATGTAGCATGTTATGAGGCTACTTATCATGCAATATGGTTGCAGAACTTCATTTAAGATTTGGAGCTTGTTCACTCCATTTCTAGATCCCTGAAATTGTTATATGATAATTCCGCAGCTGTATCTTTCTCTAGGAACACAGGGAGCACTTCTTACTCCAAGCACATTGATCTGAAGCTTTATAATTCGTTTCTTAGATAATTACCTTCCATACAATTTTTTTTTTAAAGGAACTATTTCCACTAAGTTGTATTCCAAAACTAACTACTTGTTGAGATACTTTGTCACTTATTTAGTCTATAGATAAAAAATGAGAACTTAATGAAATTATTAACACCTTAGAGCTATACACTGGGACAGAAGGAGAATGAATATTTTATTTTTATTTGAGGAAATTGATAGGAATAATTATAAGTTTTGCCAATTATTTTAATTAGTCTCGTCTATTGATTAATTATGAATAATTCAAAGTTTAAGGGGTCCCGTATTATATTGATCCCGAGGCACCAATAACCGACTAAGGGAATTAAAATAATTCCCAGTGATCTCTCCTTTCTTGACACATATCATTATCTAACTGGACTCCTAAATTTTTTTAATTTAAAAATCACCTATCTCAACCCTCTATCTCTCGTCCTCCTCCTCCATCTCCACCTTCGAATTGGCTAGGTAAATGGAACAAGATGGAGCTAGAAAAATTGTTGTTGTTTTTGTTGTTGTCTTTCTTGTTTATATTCCTACGATATAAGACTACTTCATCGCATGTTGTAGGCAAATAAATATTTAACTCCAAGAAGAATTTCACTTGTTCTTGTTTGCACTGTCAGACTATTTCATCTAATTGTGCAAACAAGAACATGGGATCTTTCAAAGTTTGACATCTTCTTTGCCCCCTTCAAATAACTAAATCCATCATAAAGTTCTCACCAAGAAGAATTTCAGATTTAGGCACCTATTAATTATTTTAATTAATTAAGAGTCTTTAATGATGAGGACTCCTATTAATTATTTTAATTAATGATGAGGACTCTTATTAATTATTTTAATTAAGAGTCTTTATCTTTTAATTGTTTTATTTGATTAGTTAGGATTAATTATTTTTTCTTGTCTATCAAGTATTCTAGTTTTCTTATTTAGGCAGATTCTTGTTTAGCAAGGATTCCTTGGAGCATCTATTAATACTTAATCATTCTATATTTGTAAGCAATTATTATTTTTATTCAATAATCAAAACCAAATTTTGTTAAATCCCTTTGATATTGTGTTTATGGTTTCTTAATTGAGACTTTGCTCGTAGATTTGTCGTTGACGATCTCGCACGTTACATGTCAGATCGTGGTATCGTGAGCGTGCTCTCCTAATCGATGGCTAATACTAGTGCTAGTGATGATAACCAGTCCCAAGATGAAGATCAAGGATTAAGAATTGTTTGGAGAGTAATTGAAGAACAAAAAACGTCAACTCGCAACCTTAAACAACAGTTGAAAGAAGTCGCTGGACAACTACGTGAATTGTTGGGAGGAGGTGTTCAAGGGAACATGAACAACCTATTGAATCAAGCCGAATGAGGTAACCTTGGTAGGCCATTAGTTGACCCAATTCTTCAAATACGTAGAAGACTTGTTGTTGATTATGAACTAAATTTGGTGACGGTCCAATTAATCCAGGTATGGGTAGATTTGAAAGGAATCGAAACTTTAATTACAATAGGCATGATGATGAGTTTAAGCTTAAGGTAGATATCTCTAACTTTAATGGTGATCTTGATATTGAGGGGTTTTTAGATTGGTTGATTGAGGTAGACAGGTTCTTTGAATATACCGAGTTGCTCAAGGATAGAAATGTTAAATTATTAGCTTATAAAGCGGTAAGGAGATCGTATAAGGGATGGGGATTGTGGGAGATAAGGATGAGAGAGGGGCGGGTCAAGGTCAAACACGGGGTATAGGATGAAGTAATTATTACGAGGTAGATTTTCGGGCTCTGTGGACTATGAACAATATATATTTCTTATTCACAAAGATGTACATGGTAGTAAAGAGGGGGCGAACGAATATACCGTCGAATATTTGGATCATAGAGATGAATTTGCTACTAAAGTGAGAACCAACCCAAGACTTTACAAGGCAGGGAAGGAACTTTCTAACTATTATTCATATACCCATCCTCACTTATGTGAGTGTAAGGAGACCAAGAAGCGCATTAATGGTCACGGAGTGAAGTACAAAGTAGAGATTTAGTCAGGCTCAAGTTCGCTGAGGTGCACTTTGTTAAAGGAGTTTGATGATGTGATTCCTAAGGATCTACTGACAGAGTTACCTTCTATGCATAACATACAAATTACCATTGATCTTATTCTGTGTGCTTCCCTCCTAATAATGTGTCTCATTATGTGACGAAGTTCCAAGGAAATTAAAATCTTAAAGGAGAAGGTAGAAGAGTTGCTGAGCAAGGGGCATATTCAGGCTAGCATGAACACATGTGCGGTTCCAACTTTGCTGATGCCTAAGAAATATGCGAGTTAGCGAATGTGTGTCGACAAAGAGGGCAATCAACAAAATTACTATTGAATATAGATTTTTATTCCAATGTTGGATGATATGCTTGATAAGTCGAGTGGAGTAGCTATAAGCTTAGCTAAAGATCGATTTGAGGGGCGTGTTATCATCATATCGAATTTGTCTAGAATGATGGTGGAAGACAATATTCAAGACAAAGCGGGTGATCATAGCAAGCTCAACAAAGAAAGTATGGACTTATTCGAGCTCCTGTGCAGATTCTAACAAAATTTATAACCTAATACTCTCATACTACCGTAAAGTATCGTTGCTACTATAGCATGCTGGCTCTGTGGATCGTCCACAAGGATGAGTTTTCTTCATGGAAATGACTAATACTGAGGTTTACACTGGTGATTGTAGTTTGGATATTGGGGTTATGATAAAAGGCGTAGGGTTTAATGGTTGTCACTTAAAATAAAATAGATTAGAATATGGAAAAGGGTCCCTCAAGTATCAGACACCAGCTTAGGTTCTTAGGCAATGAGGGGGGTTTTCTGCCTTTAGCCTTGGGTTGGGGAGGATAACATAGTTATCTCCCAAACCTGATCTTCATTTAGCTATAAAACTAACCCTGTTATACATCTTGAAATGACATTCAATCGCCATTAATGTCTCTCAATAATAATAACATAAGTCTCCTCGACTACCTTCCAAATGGCTCATAACACAACTAATGAACATCACCGGACTCCACATTGGGCATCCAATGAGCCCTGAAAGCTTACCAAGTACTGACCATTCAAGGTGATTCGAAGGGATCAAAACCTAAAGTTAGAAGAGAAGAACAATAATGACAGTGAATACCTGGGTGAAAAACATGTAAACCCTTAGTTTACCTTAGGTTCCTTCACCCAGTGGCCTTCTACTTCAAGGAGGAAGGGGTTTTAGCCACTCATCCTCAGAGAAATCATCCTCAGAGGGTGTTTGGTCAATGAGAAAGGAAGAGAAAAATGAGAGAAAATGAGCTTGTTCGATAAGCCTCCTAAAAATTCAATAGAAATTTAATTATCAAAGTTCTCTTTACAAAGTGTTGTTTGGGTATTATATACCACAAAACAATACAAATGACCAAAATGACAAAAGCAGTAAACTATTACATAGGGATAATTTGGGAGGAAAACACAAAAAAGGAGAGACACAAAGTCAACAAAAAGGGCAGGAGTGCGAAATTCTCGCAGGTCAGAAATCACAGGGTCAGGGAAATTGCTCCGCGCTTTCGGGCTTACTCAGCTCGCCTTTGGTTCTACACTCGAGGTCTAATTGATTTCATGCTCGAAATGCTGCAGATTCTATCTTCAATATATATATAGCTCGTGAAAACTACAAAACCGCTTATAAAATTTGGATCAAGCATTGTCGGTCCTTAACGTACAATCCAAAGTCAATTGGCTGATTACTACACAAAAGTGTGCTCAAACCCTAGTGTTAAGAGTATGGAATAACACTATTTGGGTAGTAATCACTCCCCCCAACCGACACATTGCTAGTCCCTTAGCAATGAAATAAGAAGAAAGCAATCAAAAGAAAGATGAACTATATACTCCACAAAAATGGTTTTTCAAAAATGAGGGGATAATACCCAACTTTCAACAAGAGTCACCAAAATCCTACCCAAAGACTATCTCGAGAAGAGTGCGTGCTTTGCAAATTCATGTATCAAAACAATGTCAACTCCTAGAGAACCAACCTGAAACCTTCCACAAAAACCTAAGTGTTAACTTGATTAGTTTTCAAAAATAGTCTACCAAACCTGCTCTTCCCCAACCTATCTCTTTCTATACCTAGCGCACTAACTAACCTCAATATCAGACCCGCTTTTATTTCACAACTCTTTTGTGTTGTAGCAGGCAATGTCGAGGGAAATCGACCACACTGGTCTATGTAATCTGGGTCCAATCGATGACTTAACCACTAAGGTTTAGGGCATCAAGTCATAAGGATTTCTCAACCACTAACTCTTCAGGTTTTACCCCGAACTTTTAATAAGCTCTAAACTCCAAGACTACACCTGGTTAAACTCCACCTATCCACCCGTGTAACGAGCAACAAAGTCGGTGACTCCTAACCAGTTAGTTTAGGGCACCATGCTTTAAAGACTTTCGTCATATACCCCTCAGACCGTGCTCAGGTTTCAAGGCAAGTGTCACAAATTTTTTTCTTTTCTTTTTCTTTTTCTTTCTTTCTTTTTTTCTGTTTCTTTTTTTTTTTTAAGACTCATCGGTCTTTTATTCAGGGTTCCCGACCTATTAAAGGTGGTCAAAGGTACTAGGCCGGACTTTTACAAGGATTAGGAGGCAAGGAAGTTTTTCAACTTATAATTGAAACATAATGTGCACAGTGTGTGGTTAGTTCAAAGTGGAATAAATAAGGTTGAAGACAAGAAGAATTTCAACAGTTCACCAACTCAACTAAGCATAACACCATTCTAACATCAACAACATTGGGACAAGACTTCAATTTCTCATAAGTAAGTCGAGCATTACAAAAAAATTATGTAAATGAGAAATTTGAAAATAACTGGAAGCATGTGTTGAAACTAAAACATATACTTGTACTATAAAAACTAACTAGCAAGCCATTCAACTAAACAAAAAAAAATGTGACTTGCTCAAACATAACGACACTTCCTTCATTAACTCTCCCCAACTCCACTCACATTGTCCCCAACGGGTATGGAGCAACTTAATGAAGGAAGTGATACCTCCTCAAGTAGCTGTAAGGGGTGGAACCTCATCCTCATCCTCAGATCCGAGCATGAGCAAGGATAAGCAAAATTTCAGCAGGTAGAGTTTCTCAGGATCCCGAGGCTCCCATTACTGGGAGGAGAGGGATAGGTGGTGCTGAACTTGAGCAAGGATGGTGGCCTCAGCAAGGGTGAACTGCGGCTGCCCATCCGGGCTGGCCATGGCAAACTATGCAAGAAGAAAGGATTAGGATGTTATGGACATCAACCATGACGGCAAAGAAAATCCTGCCAAATGGCGGATGGGGATGCCACTGGTGGTGAAGATGAGCTGGGGCCAGCTAAAGCAAGAGCAGAGTGAAGAGTGTGCCACAGGCAATGTAAGGTGCACTAGGTCGAGGTAGGGGCCGACATTGCACGCGGGCTCCTGAGCAAGGGCTTTTGGAGTCGTCTGGACTTGTGGGGGATCTATTTGGGGATCTACCTCAACAGGAGGATATGCGGGAAGAGGAGGGGCCCCAGGCACAAACTGCCACTTCTCAACGGTAAATGCGTCTCGCAAACCCGACGACGCTCTCGATGGGGCTCAGCCGAAAAACCTAAGTGCTCCAATACATGAGAGAGAAACCTTGGAAATAGCAGTAGAATGTTCTCGACTCTGCTGAGGTGCTTTCTATGTATTTTATCCTCGAAGTGAAAGAGAGATGTCATAATAAGCTCTAAGGGGCTAAACCAAAAGCCCTCAAAAATGCGACATATGGCTCTGAGGATGGCGCCCCACCTCTGGACAACATGCCGAAGAGGAAACATACTGACCACAAAGACGTGATCCACTAAAAGCACCTCTGACTGGGGCCGCCTCCAAACGTAAATAAGGCCGCTGATGTCTCGAGAGGATCTAGACCATCTCCCGAGGCGAAGGATGGGGCCATTGCATATAGTCAATTGAATTGGTCACACAGAAGTCGAAAAGCGGAAAATATTTGGCTGCCAAGGATGCCCTAACGGGCCATCAATAGTGAAGTGAATAGCAATGGTAGCGCTTTACCCCGTAGTCATGTCTAGTAAAAGTCAATTACTACTCGGATAGAAAAATCAGCGTGAGTCATAAACGGCCAGAGTAACGCTTAAACGAGCCCCATCGAACCCGAAGCCCGGCTGCACGGGCAAAAGCCGGGATGTCATAGAAGTGTTCTGGCTTGGAAATCCTTGTTGTTGTAGTCGCGTTTCTTCTATTGGTTATAGGTACTGGGCCCCATCACAACAGAGAGAATAGAGTCAGTGATGTTGAATGGTCGGGCTGAAGCTCCCCGAGGTGGGTGGAGACCGCGGGAGGCACCCGCTGGCAGACCGGTGAAGACTCCCGGTCAAAGGTCCCGGCCGTTTCAGTGTAGGTGGGTCTGCATTGGTCGGGTGAGAGGGACTGGCTGCACGGCTCAGTCCTTGTCATACCTACGCACTGTAGGAGAGGTAAGAGCAGCAGCCTGGGAGGTTGCAGTAGGCTCTGCATAATGGCTGACGACACTAGCGGTAGCCGCAGCCCCCGGCAAGTGAGGGCCTCACAGCTTATGGTAGGATCTAAGAACCATGGCCTCCTCGAGTATTCTTCCCAGCTGAGAGTAGACTGAAAATGGATGAGGGTTTCAGAGAGGGAAGGGTTCGCACGCTGTGGTATCGGGTATGTCGCAGGGAGGTTGATTTTCGCAGGGGGTCAGTTTCATTTATAAGAGATGGAATGTGAAGGGTTTGAAGAGTGGAGGATAAAAAGGTGAGAATGGAATGTGAAGCGGAACTGTGAGCAAGGAATGTAACTCGTAGGGGCCCACAAGCCTAGGAATGGGCAGGGTCTAAGTGCCTTAAAATCGGGACTGAGTGGGTTTCGAATTTTCGCAACCCTTGCGAAAAATCCTGCAAAATAGTGACTTTCCTTCTGAGCTACTAGACCTCCATGCTTCGGAAAATTAACATAACCCTACAAAAACAAACACAAGAAAATTCATAAAATAACAGAAATGAAAAGAAGCTGCCAATTAAGACTAAGTTAAGAAAAGGGAAATTGAAGGAAAATTTTGAATAAAGCAAAATAAAAATAAAAATAAATAAAAATAAAATAAAATAAAAGATCAAACGAAAAGAAATGGACTCTGCAATCTCAAGGGAGATTGAGTCCACCCAAACCAATTCTTCAAATGTTTTGAGGCTCAAGGAGGGTGAGCTTCTCCTTGTCTGGTCTAAATTGAGGAAGTGGCCATTCACTTTGAAAGTTTGGCTCTCATTTGAGCTGAGAAGTTCCACTGCTCCATTGGGATAAACTTAATGAATGGTGAAAGGACCAATCCACCTGGACTTTAGTTTTCCCGGAAAGATATGAAGTTTGAATCATAAAGGTGACTTATCTCCTTTTTTGGAAATGTTTTCGAGCCACCATTTGGTCATGCCATTTCTGATCTTTCGGGCAATTTTGGAGTTCGTGCATCATTCCTTAGTTCCTCTAATTCATCGAGGATCAAGAAACCCCTTTATGCCACTCTTCCAAATCCATAAACAGCTTTTAATCGGTCCATCATGCCTTGTATTCAATTTCCATGTGAAGATGGCATGCTTTCCATAGACTGGCTCGATATGTATATCCTAAGAATGGTCTTGAAACTTGTTCCGTATGCCACGTTGAGTCTAGCGCTTTAGCGGACCAATCTTTTTCAAGTTCAATTCACCATCTCTCATCAAGATGATCTGACTCTCTACTTAGCTCAACCCGCCTCACTGCCTACATGGTAAGGAGTGGCTAATTTCAGGTTTCACCCCATATTTAGCTAGAGGGTTTCAAAGGGTTTGCTGCGTAAATGGGTACCTCCATCACCGATTATAGCCTTGGGACTCCAAATTGAGAAGAAATTTCTCCTTTAAAATTTTAGCACCAATTCTATGATCATTTTGCTTTACTATGGATTGCCTCAAACTCATTTTGACACATAGTCAACTCTACCAAGATGTATGAATAACATAAAGACGTAGGGAATGGTCTCCATGAATAATGCCCCAAACATCAATATGTCTACTACCAAAATCGTTCAAGGGCATCATGTTACTGAGTAAGCTTCCTAAGTCTTTTTGTGAGATTGATAGCAAGTTCCCAAGACATGGCATGAGCATCTTGAAAAGGGATGACCAAGAAAACCATATTGCGTGATCCTCATAGTTGTCTTTTAGAAGCAAAATGACCTCCACAGCATTTTCATATAAATGGCCGAGGATCCCCTCGTTGTTCTTCTTCGTGCACACCTTCCGATGATTTGACTCCAAGACAAAGATTTGAACAAAAATGGTTTTTCCCAATAGAATGAATTTCAAGGGCAAGCATTCATTCCCGTGCTTTCCAATCAACTAGAATCTCCTCAAGCAATAATTAGCAACATGAGCATACCAGGGCATTTCTCATATGTTAGAGACTCCTCAGGGAACTCATCATTAATAGGAGGACTGTGGGAGTCAAGAGTTATGGTCAACT